>CABHPP010134568.1:17965-29221 GCA_902168425.1 Peromyscus attwateri
TCTCTCTCTCTCTCTCTCTCTCTCTCTCTCTCTCTCTCGATAGAATTTCGTACTATAGTCCAAGCTGGCATGAGACTCACTATGTTGCCTAGGCTTGGCCTCAGGCTCACAAGTATTGGGATTTCAAGTGTGAACCACTATACCTGGCTGTATTCATTTTTCTGAGGTTCACCTTCTTCTTTGATAAAACTTGGTTAATGGGCTTTTTGAAGGTTAAATGGCTCAAAAGGAGACGTTACTTTTGAAATGTCTGGCATATTGTAAATATTTAATAAAACATACTGTGAAAATGTGCCCAAGAAGATTTTAACAATGATTCAGACAATAAACTGAGAGTATAATTTAGAACTTTACTTTTAGATAATTTTATGATTTATGTTTAGAGTTCTTAGAAAATGTCAAAGTTTTGTTTGAAAGTCAGTGTTTAAAATAACACTTCTGTCTTCACACCGGTTGTTTCACATGTGTGTGAGGGTCATTGGCTCTTTTTGTAGTATCCGAACTTGGTGTATTCTAAGTCTCCTCCTCGTCCCACAGGCATCGGTTTTGGATCAGTTCTGGAGGTCAGAGCAGGATAAGTTCTGCCTTAAGGTCACAGTTGACCTGTAACTGGAGGACACCCTTGGGATTGGTGTGCTATGAGGACTCCCTGAACACTGTGGATGTGTGTGAATGAGTGGGTATGTTTGTGTGTATTCTCTGGTACTCAAGATTTTTGTCTTCCCAGAGAGCAAACATAGCCCTTTAAGTTGTAGGTGAATTCTGTAATGCTTTTGTTTGCTTATTGTTACTGGTAAATACAGTCAGACTTCAAGTTTAGTATCCATACTTGTTGCAGAGTCTGATCAGCAGCATTGTAAATTTGACTTGCTGATCTCCATGTGAGCCCAGGAAGAGACCAATGTAAACCAAGCTGCACCTATGCAGAACTCAGTCCTAGTGGCTCCTTGTTCCGGCCAGGCTCTGGTTGTCTGCTTACTCTGCCTCAATTCTGCAGCTCATCTTCCTAGGCCTAGGTGTCAGTGAGCTGAGCTGATAAATTCATCTGAGTTGATGGAGGTTAGAGGATTATTGTGGACATTTTAACTGTCTTTGGTGGCAATATTTTGTGCCCCCATCAGTTGCTGAAAAGCACATTAGCAAGTGCTGAGATCACTGTGTTACTGTGCTAATGTTACGTTTCAGCTTTCTTAGTCAATCCCTTTGTGAATGTGATTATCATGGGGATTGTAGATTGCAGATCAGGTAGATGCATGGAGGCATTATGTTTCACAAGCGTGTATGACCTTTTCTTAGGCTGTGTAATAAATTAAAAAAAATCCATTTTAAAGTGAAAAAAAAACCCACAATGCTGGTGCTGGTGGTACATGCCTTTAGTGTTTGAGGTGAACTTGGTTTATATAGTGAGACTCTACCTCAAAATAAATAAATAAATGAATAAATGAATAAATAAATAAATAAATAAATAAATAATACATTTTCCTGTTTATAAAAAATGCCCTGGTAATAGTAGATAACTCAAGCTATCCAGATGTATCTATAGAAGAAGAAAAAGAAGATTAGTTGTAATTTCTGGAGTTAAAACTGATAATCTTCTTGAGGCATTTCCATTTTTTGCTTTATTCTGAGTATGTGCATCGTACAGTATACATTATTTTATGTCGTGTTCTACTGTGCTTAGCATTATATTATGAACATTTCCCCATGTCATTAAAACCATTTGCAAATATGTTTTTAAACGAATAGTATTTAATCTTAAGACTATACCACAATTTATTTAGTCAGTTCATCGTTGTTGGAAGTTTAGGATATTTCAAGTTTTTCACTTTGAGGCAAAACACTGTTATGTGATGACTACTGAGTATTAGTAGCTATATAAACTTTGACCTGCATCTCTGATTATTGCCCTCATCTACTGTCCTAAAGTGGAGTGTGGGAATCAAAGGCTTGACTCCCTTTTGTAGAGGTAGTATCAGTTTATATCTCCACACCACACAGTAGCAGATGAAAAGAAGCTTCTGGACCTTTACTGTTGTTTTGTTATTCATTTCCTTACAGACAGTCTCACTGTGTCAGCCAGGCTAGTCTTGAACTTACATGTATCCTCTGAGTGCTACTATTAGCACACCTACCTTTAAAATGATGCTTCAAAGGCATGGCTTTGGTATAGCCACTAAAAGTCTAGATCATCTTAAGGAGGTTGTGGACTCATAGGTGTGATTGGTCCTTAGGAAATATGTAATCCTGCTTTATGTTTCCCCAATGAGAAAACAGAGCTATAAATGTTAATTGACTCACTCAGGACCTTGTAGATAGTAATTTGCAGAACCGGGATTAGAGACTTGACTCTTTCCTTGTCCTATATGTTTTCTGGATTCTGATCCGCACTTAAGACACAGTACTTGGCCAGCTTTGAATCATAAGTGACAAAGCCTGTGACCTAACATTCCCCCTGCCACAGTGTGCCCACTGCTTAGTGTAAGTGACATACTCATCATCTGACTGACAGTGTCTCTGTTCTAGGATTTCTAGAAATCTCCTTTCGATTAATTCTGATTAAGTCTGGCTTGAGTTATGGATTGGTGAATTGTGGATAGAGTACCTTGATGGTCTGTGTCATGTGTTCACATTCATGGCCCTGGACTGGGATGCTCAGAAGATGGCAGTTTAAGTCAAACCACATACAGTGAGAATGAGGGAGAGATGGTTTTAAGAAGAGGCCAGAGGAAAGAAGCTTGGCAGGCAGAAACAACAGATGTCTGTGGCAGATGAGATGGGGCTGGCCAGAGGAAGCATATGCCTGAGAGACAAAAGGCGTGTGGAGGGAAGAAGTTAGCATATGATCAAACAGCTGAGAGAAGGTGTGGCCTGAGTAGGTAAGATGGGATGTAAGAGTGGAGACTGGCCTGGAAAAGTAAGTGAGGTTAGATCATGAAGGATCTTACTTAGGTGTTTAGATCTTAACCAGTGAAAACGGGTAGTTATCGGTAGAATTTAAGCAGGTTAGCTTTTTAGCTGTCTGGAGAACGTTGGAAAGAGCAGGGAAGGAACCAGGGAGATCTGTTAGGAGCCTGTAGGTGAGAGATGGTTTGTACTCTCAAGGTTGTCGTCGTTGAGATGCAGAAGTAGAAAGACAAATGAGACACCCTGATGTAGATGAAGAGAACTTCAGGGTCAGATGGGATGTTACGAGCAGAATGATGTAGATGCCTGGCTTGATTCACAGACCTCATGGGGCTGCCATTTTTTGAGACTTAGCACTTGTGTTAGTTAGGGAGGAAACAGTTCATTTTGGTTCCCAGTGTCACAGGGTCACAACCCATCAAGGCCGGAAAGGCAAAGCCGGACATTTCTGTTTATAGCACCCGGAGTGTGCAGTGGAGTCTGGTTTACATGGTGTTAACACAGGAGACAGAGAGAGCAGTGGGAACTGAAGACCAAGTTTAGCCATCAAAGGCCTGCCCCTGCTCATCTTCTTTGATCAGGTGGGTGTTGCCTCCTAAAGACCCCACAATGTGCCAAAGCATAGCCATCTGTTTGTTTGTTGGATATTGCTTTGTGGCGCTAAATGTCTCACACCTAGATTATAAGATTAGAATAAATATTAGCCACATTCCTACCCATCACTGATTCTAGATGCGCTCTTTAAGGCACATAGTAGGCTTATGACTTGGTTAGTCATAAATTTAGGTGGGTAGTTGATCTGAAGGCTCACAGCCTTGAGAGGAAACTTAAAGGAGCAAAAGACCTCTTTGTTAGGGTATTTGTTAGGATGATTTTTTTTTTTTTAAACAGGAGGAATTGGACAGAGGCAGACCTAAAGAGACTCTTCACTGAAGCCATACCATAGCTATCCGGGCTTCTCTTGTGTAGGCCTCTGTTTATGTGGCACTCCTGTGGTATGCTTCGTCCTGGTTGGTTCTCAGGTTGAAAGCTCCACCCCTGTGAAAATGGCAAGCTCCCTTCTAACAAGCTGGCACTATCTGGGTGCACAAACATACATGTGGGTATCATTTTTCTATAGTTATTGAAAAGTGATGATTAAGAGAATTTTAGAAATCAAAGTTTTTGTGTATGCCTTTGAAGGCCTATTAGAGCACTTATTTCTGTTTCTTAGGTTTCTAAGGAAAATGTCTCAAAGCTTTGCCATCTTTTCAACTCCCACCCCCCAAATAAATCAAGACTTGTTTTGACATGCTTTCTTCTGGAAAACTGGCTTTCATTTGCATGTCTGGAAGTAGATCTTTGGAAGGACTTGGCATGGGGGCAGGGTGAACAGTCTTGAGTTGGGTAATTAGCCACAACCATGTGGAACGGAAGCGATGATTAATCTAATTAGGTAAGCCATTTTATAAGTGTTATGGTGGACCCCTGGGTAATGGCCTAGAAATACCTCCTTTCCTAGTTGATTTGATTGATGAAAAGCAGGTTTCACATGTGCAGATTTATTTATTTTTCAAAGTGGACATTTATTTGCCTGTTTTTTATCTGTTTCTTCAATAACGGAGAGGCAGACATGTCTCGATAGTTTTGGGATAGGCTCTTCCTCCTTTTGTTTCATTACGCTGCTTTAGTGGAGCCCCTGGAAACAGGGTACCTTTAGTCTTTGCAAAGAGTCTCGGTGCTATATTGGATAGTTCAGAAGCACCTTTACTAGTGACAGCCTTTTCTGGCCATTTCTAGACAACCAAATTGTTTGTATTTGTCTTTAGCATTTCTTGGTACTTACTGTGTGTCAGGCTCTATTAGATGCAAAGGATTGAAAGATAATCTAGCAGTTTCATTTCGACAGCTGCAGCCTGATGCGTGGTACATGATAGGTACTGTATCAGTAGTTGTTGAAAGACTGAGTCCTTGTGCAGGTCTTATACAAGATGTCAGACCACTGAGAGTTCATAGGTGTCAGTACCCCGTTCTGTTTGGAAAACACTGATCTGTTGTAATTCTTGGTAAAGTCACCATGCTCCAGTGTAGGACCTCATGGTATCCTTGTGGCCCCATTATTATGGTGGGCACAATAGTGTGGGGCTCAGAAGTGAGCTAATTCCCTTCTTCATTCCATTCCTCACTCATGTCTTTGCTCACCCTTCCACATTGGAGTTTTCTGTAAAGTTACTTATCTGTCTGTCTGTCTGACTATCTACTTGATTCTTACGTTGCAAATAGATGCATTGGGCTAACTAGCCCAATTCTTTAGGGCATTCAGCAGTATGTGAAGTATCCACCTTTTCAAAAACAGTGTCAGTCACCACAGCTGCTAACTTTGCAAGTGGGATGTAGCACATTTAAATGCTGTGTGATTGATTTGGTAGACATTGAATGTTTTGTTCCTGTGTGGCCATGCTTACTTACCTCAGGGGGCGTCGGTAAGAAAGTGTAGTGAGACAGAGACTCTGGTGGACCTTTCTGGAGCTCCTGATTACTGTACTAATATTTCTGATAGAACACCAAAGATAACAGTGTCGACCACTGTAGGATTATTTGGGGGACTAAATGAGCTAATTATCTTAAATATAGTGTTATCTAAATGAAGTACTCAGTAGTTCACGGTAGAAATGAAATAAAATAGACAGAAACAAATTACTTAGCACCCAAGTGTGGGGTTCATTTCAGGCGCCTTTGGAAACTTTATAATTGAAGTTCTAATTGTAGTAATCCTTACCTAGCCATTAATGTAGTTTTTCCAAGACCTCTAATGTTAACCTAATTTTTCTTTTAAAAATAAACTTCCTGGATTCAGTATCAGTCCACAACAATTTATCCAAAATAAATGGATTTTATTACATCATTGGCAGTGAGTCCATTGCTGTGCTACCATGTATTTAATGGTTTAGAGACTTTAGAAAAAACTCAACTCTTAGTTTGTATATATTTATTTTGATATGGAGTCATGTTATGTTGTTTAGTTGGCTAGTTCCTAGGCTCAAGCTATCTTTCTACCCTAGACTCCTAAAAAACTGGAAATATAGGAATGTGGTAAAGTGCTGGGCTGACTCTGTTTTTAAATAGAATATTTGGTGGTAAAATTAAGTAGGCCATTGATAGCAAAGTTTAATAATATAATTTTAACAGTGATACTAATTTATAGTTAAGTATTCATTCAAATCATACTATTTAAGAAATAGTTGATTGGCTCTAGTAAAATGAAATACATTGTTATAATACTTTAATATTTAGGGAGAAACAACTATAAAAGCTTATTTTTGACTGTTTTATGGAATATTAATACACTATTATTAGAGTAATACTTTCAGATAATATGGAATTGGTACTTCATTTAAAAACTGAAAATTGTTTCCTCAAATGATCAAATAGTTTCCTTAGATATTTTTTCTTGTTTTTTAATTGGGCAGTACAGGGGATTTAAAACTGTACTACTATGGTGGTTGTTTTCTGGCAGCTTAACTCAAACCTTGGCATACATGAGAATGTGGGAAAGAGGAATGTTATTGAGAATATCACCAAAGATAGACCTGTAGGCAAGTCTGTGGAGGTATTAGTATTGCCTTGATTAATGGCTGATGTGTAAAAGTATGATTTATTTAATACTGGAATGAATGTCTCAGTTCTATAAAGCTGTAATAAAAGTTAACAGCAAAATACTAAAACTTTTTTTCTTAGAAAGAAGTATGCAATTAACCATATCAAAGCTATGACATCTATTTTGTGTGTGTGTGTGTGTGTGTGTGTGTATGTGTGTAAGGAACTATTGATGCTATTGATCCAAATGGCAAACATTTTCTTGTTAAATGGGAATGTGCTTGCCTAAGCTAAAACACACCTAATTTCATATAAGAGCTATTTGTTATGAGTAGAGGGTGCTGTAGAATTCAGTTATAGGCAAGATACTTTGTTTTCAGTTATACTGTATGAAAATTAAAACACATTTAATAAAAAAATGAGCACAGATTGGATATACTTCTTGGCAGTAGATATTTGGGAAGCATTAAGTGAGAAATTAAAAGTGGCTTTATGCTGCCTCCCTACAGTGTCCTAGTGGTTCTCATATTCAGTGATTTCATTTGGACTCTGTAGAAGTACAGAAATTTGAAGCAGGAAAAAGATCTGAGAATCCCTTTTACCCACTCATCTTGCAGATGAGAAAAGGACCTGTGGTTAGGCAGGGATGGGGGTGAATGATGGACTTCATTCAGATAGAAGGATGTAGACATTACAATTGTTATGACTTTCCTTCTTGGGGGAGTGGCTTGTTGCTGCCTAGTCCTGTACCTCTGGCCTCTTGCTCCTTTGTAGAGTGATAATGGTGGGAAGAGAAAAATGAGGGAGGGAAGGAAAGAGGAAAGAGACAGACAGTAAGAGACAACAGAGAGGCTGGTAAAGTCAAAAGGTGGCCTGCTTTGCTTTCTCTAGAAAGTGGTCCCAGTAATGCAGTGATCTGAGCAGTTTCTGGTGCATCTATGAAGCCTGGCCATGGTGGAGACAAGGGGCATCCTATTCTTGCTGCTCCTGGCTCCATTCCTAACCCATCTTGAGGTTGCTGTTTCTGTGTCTAGCTTTGTTGACTATCATTTTCTAACCAGTACATGTAGCTGCCTCATGCCATGCCAGGGAGAGAAGAGCAAGCTCAAATACTATGTGTGGTTGGCTGTCAAGTTTCCTAGTTTTCAAAGCTTAGCAATAGGACCTCCCCTTTTCCTTTCTGCTTTTATATCTCCCTCCAATTCCAGATCGCTCTGCTTATTCAGCGCTTGACATTTTAAGAGAGGTTACACTAGAAACTCATGGAGCAGATCGAATGCATTATTTATTCCTTGCCAGTTCACTCAGTCTTTTATTGATTTGTTGCTGCGAAACTTGTTGAAACCCAGCAACATGTGGGCATGGCTGCTGCTGCTGCAACCTTACTCACCGTGCCCTCTGGACTTGTAGGTGACTTCAGCCATAAGCTGTGTTCCCAGTTTTTACTCCTAGAACACTTACCTGAGTTTGAAATCCTAGCATACTTCCCTGAGTCAAGTAGGAACTGACCTAAAAGAAATGGTAGGTTAGCTCCTGGTTAGCTTTTGCTGGTGTCCTGGGTAGTGTCAGATTCCAACTTACTTCTCTTCGGAAAGGTTGTTGACTTACTTTTACTTCGAGGCTCATCTCTGGGTTTCCCATTGGAAATCTTTCTAATTGGCCTCTTCCTTTATTGGCTTCTATGGTTGGAAGTAAACTCATAGCTAAAATTTTATTAGATAAGCCTTACATAGTCTAGAAAAATCAGAAAATAAGAAAAAGAAAACAATATAAATTTTCTAGGGGGGAGGGGGGATGGTCACATTGGGACAGGGAGATGTGAAATCCACAAAGAATCAATAAAAGTAAAAAAAAAAATTTCTATAATCTATCTGCCAGAGAAACCACTAAATAATATTTTGTACACATCTTAACATTTTACATGTTTATTCATGTAGTGTTAAATGACTTTCATAAAAAAACGAGTCCATAATGTATATGGTGCTTTGAATCAGTGTTTCTCACTTGATGCATTTTATACATCTGTCATATAAAATAGATTTTTGTTTTTTGGAAAGACAAATCTTTGTGTTTCAGTCTTTTCAAATAAAGCTAAGTATAAGGAAAAATTTTAAAAAGGCCCATTATCTTCCTACTCAGGTTAACATATTAAAATGATTAGCAATAAACAAGTAACTAACTGGTTGCATGGTGTGTACTAAAGGCTGTTTGTTTTCATTGCCTTCTTTACATCCTAGAGAAGCTGTAAGAAGTGGATGTTATCATTAATCCTGCTATATTGGGGCTAAGTGTTTAAATATATCCCCAAACACAAATGAACCCAGACTAAGATTCAGACTGCTGGGCTCCTAAGGCTATTTGTTTTTAAGATACATATCATACCTTTAGGGTTTTAACATGAAAACAACCAGTCAACCTTGATGGCAGTTTTAGAATATGTTATCTTTTCATCTGTGCCAAAGCAAAAGGGATCACACACAGTTTCCAATATCTTTAAAGGGTGGCACATTCCTTTAATCCCAGCACTCGGGAGGCAGAGGCAGGTGGAGCTCTGTGAGTTCGAGGCCAGCCTGGTCTACAGAGTGAGTTCAGACTCCAAAGCTATACCGAGAAACCCTGTCTCGAAAAATCAAAAAAAAAAAAAAAAAAAAAGAATTTAGTTAAATACCCATACACATAGCATAATAAACTTAAGAGATCTTTATCAGCATACATAGAGCTACCTCATAATAATAACCATAGAGATATTGATTATGTGCTTTGGCTTAATTTTTGAATTCACTATTGGCAGACAGTTTCATTGTATACAGATATTTTCAATGATAAGCACCAGTATTCTTGTAGTACTAGTTTGTATTGAATGATAAGTTTAACTATTACATAGTAAAATTAGTCATTTCTTGTGAGTGGACTTTATACAGTATGAGAAATTTATGTAGTCCTTAAAATATCCGTATGAACCACGTGCTGCTATTGTCTCTGTTACACTTGAACAAAATAAAGCTGGAGAGATTCAGCAGGTCTTCTTTCACCATATAGTATGTGAAGTCTAAGATTTGAACCCAACCTTCCTGGAGATTTGCTCCTGACGACTCATATGTATATGACAAATGTCAAGGGAATAAGTAGCCATTGTTGCAGTGTTGAAGATTAGGCGGTCCTGACAGTCCTCATGGCTGCATACACTTGCACTGTGAGACCATGAAAATGCCTCTTTCAAGCTAAACTTTAGATGTAACAACCATTAAGAAGTTAAAAAATGTCATGGTCTCCTATTCCTTGTTCTCCCTCTCTGTTGTTGATCCAGCTGGGGTCTCCCGCTCCCCCAAGCTCTCTTTCCCTCGCCCCTCGCCCTTCATTTCCCCCACTTATGTCCAGGCTGTTCATGAAGATCTCATCCATTTCTCCATCATTGGGAGATCCCCATGTCTTTCTTGGGGTCCTGTTGATAAATGAAGACCACATGAGAATAGGAAGAAGCAAAGTGCTAGAGAGAGAGGCCCACAGAAATCCACAAAGATGCCCCCACAATAGACTGCTGGCAGTGGTCGAGAGACAGCCCGAACTGACCCACTCTGGTGATGGGATGGCCAAACACCCTAGTTGTCGTGCTAGAAACCCCATCCAATGACTGAGGGATCTGGAAGCAGAGATCCACGGCTAGGCCCCGGGTGGAGCTCCGGGAGTCCAACTAGCAAGAAGGAGGAGGTTCTATATGAGCGAGAATTGTTGAGACCAAGGTTGGATAAAGCACAGGGACAAATAGCCAAATGAATGGAAACACATGAACTATGAACCAATGGCTGAGGGGCCCCCAACTGGATCAGGCCCTCTGAATGGATGAGACAGTTGATTGGCTTGAACTGTTTGGGAGGCATCCAGGCAGTGGGACCAGGTCCTGTGCTCATTGCATGAGTTGACTGTTTGAAACCTGGGGCTTATGCAGGGTCGCTTGGCTCAGCCTGGGAGGAGGGGACTGGCCCTGCCTGGACTGAGTCTACCAGGTTGATCTCAGTTCTCGGGGGAGGCTTTGCCCTGGAGAAGGTGGGAATGGGGGGTGGTCTGGGGGGGGCAGGGGAGGAGGGCGGGAGGGGGGGAGAACAAGGGAATCCGTGGCTGATATGTAGAACTGAATGGTATTGTAAAATAAAATTAAATTAAATTAAAAAAAGTTAAAAAATGGTATGCTGCATTAATTTGTACATTGAATGATGTGTATGGTTGAATAATGCATGCTTACTGATCATTTCTGTTACTTTTTCTGCAAATTCCTTCAGTCCTTTTCTGTGGTATAACAGTTCCACAGACTGGGTAATCTGGAAACAACAGAAGTTTGTTTGGCACCTGGCTCTGGAGGCTGGCAAGCCCGTGCGTGGCACAAGGCCTTCGTGCTGAGTTATGACAGAGCAGAAGGCAGACAAGCATGCCTAGGACAGATACCACACCGAACTCTCACCTTTACTTAGTGACCCTGGCCGGAGCTGCACTCACCCATACACGGCGCGTAGCCCTCATCACCTAACCACCAGTTAAAGGCTCTTCCTCTTAGTATTGTCACATGACAGTTGAATTTCAGCACGAGTTTTGGAGGAGACACATTCAAACCACAGCTATACTTCTATTCATTTTTTTGGATAGTTTGTTTTAAAAATGATTTAAAATAGATTTATTCACTTTATGTATATGTGTGAGTGTCTGTCTGTCTGTATGTATGTATCACATGTGTGCTCATGTCTTCAGAGACCAGAAGAATGTGTCCAGTTCATTGGAACTAGA
>CABHPP010134569.1:0-22224 GCA_902168425.1 Peromyscus attwateri
ATGGATGAAGGATGAAAGAGGCTAGAGCAAAAATATCCCAACTACGAAGTACTAATGTCCTGAACAACCAAACTCCAGCCAACTTGGAGAGGTATGGTCTACAAAAAAAAATGAGAAAGGAAAAAACAAATAAAAGATTGTCATAGTAAGTCAATGTCTCAGTCCACAGTAGCAGATATGTATGTAGCGTATGTATCTTGTCCTTTCACAGCTCTTCTGGGAGCAACAACTACAGATAAAGCAGAAAGTTGATAACTGTTGACAGATGACTATGCCCATGAAATCAGCTCCACCACCAGAATATGGAATATAAAATTCATTGTCAAATATTTCTTCCTAACCTTTGCCTGTGGTGTGAATGGTTCACAGCTGAAGGCTCATGTGTGAGAAACTTGGTGCCCAGTGTGGTTGTATCAGGGAGTGGTAGAAACTTCAAAAAGTAGGGCTTAGTGCAGAGTAATTGAGTCATGGGGATGAAGCAGTTCCCTTGGGAGTAGAAGAGCAAGACTGCCTTAAATTTCTCCGGTTTCCTGTCTTGCGTGTGGTCGTTTTCACACATCCCCACCATGATGCTGTCTTCTAGCGGGGCTTCACCAGTGCCAAATAGAAATTGGCACCAAGCTCCTCAACTTCCATAAATATGATAGAAATAAACCCTTTTTTTTTCCTTTTACAAGTACCTGGCTATAAGCAGACAAATTTTACATTGCAAAATGGGCCAATTCACCATTTATAACTTCCCCCATCCTATCTTTCTTCCCTCCCATGACCCCAATCAGTTCTCATGCAATGTATCCTCTAGAATGCGTTTGGGATTTGTTCACTTGTTGTTAGCAGTTTTATGAAAACTATCCTCTGTTACTTCTAGTTCATGGGCTTAAACTTAG
The DNA here is from genome assembly GCA_902168425.1 of Peromyscus attwateri. NCBI lineage: Eukaryota > Metazoa > Chordata > Mammalia > Rodentia > Cricetidae > Peromyscus > Peromyscus attwateri. The sequence continues at coordinate 888 of CABHPP010134569.1, forward strand.
ATTTAGTCTACTCAGAAAATGCATGGAGGTGACTATTTAGGAGATTCTTGATAAGATGATAATATGGAGTTTAGCCAATAGTTTGGACACAATCCTAAACTGACTCTCATGGGGTATTCTGGGGATAAAAGGAAGTCATGTACAAAATTTGCTTAGCACATAACCTGGCACATTGCATATTCTCAATAATAGTATCTGCTACCGTTAGGTTCATGTGACAAAAATAGCGGCTAGTTAGGCACGTAGCAAAGGAGAGAGAGGCAATTTGACTATACTTAGCACACAATCATCAGTAAATACTGATTGAATAATAATAAATAAAAAATTCATGTCAGCATTTATTTCTTTGGATGTAATCAAGATACCCAGTTTGTGGAGACATAACATATGGAGTCAATGTTGTTCTCTGTGGTTGATATATTGTGCACCCCAATAAACTTATCTAGGGTCAGAGAACAGAACAGCCACTAGACAGACATAGAAGCCAGGCATGGTGGCACACACCTTTAATCCCAGGATTTGAGATCTCATGTCTAGCTTGGGAAAGACACATGCCTTTAATCCCAGGAAGTGATGGCAGGCAGCAGAATGGTATATTAGGCAAGAGGACCAGGAACTAGAGGTCTTTTTAAGCTTTTAGGCTTTTAGCAGCAGTTCAGCTGAGATCCATTCGGGTGATGACTCAGAGGCTTCCAGTTTGAGGAAACAAGATCAGCCGAGGAATTGGTGAGGTGAGGTTAGCTGTGGCTTATTTTGTTTCTCTGATCTTTCAGTGTTCACCCCAATATCTGGCTCCTGGGTTTGTTTTTATTTTAAAATAAAATAAAATAAATAAAGATAAAAGTTCTCTTTTAAACAGTGTATTCCAAAATTTTATACTTAATATTCCCAACAACCCCAAGTTATAAGAAAAGAGTTCATAGTTCATACAGAAGCAATAATGAAGAGTGTTGGGGAAAGGATCCCAGGCCCCAGGTTGATACATCTTGTTTGGACCTTCATAGGATCTAAGTCCGAGCTTCCTCAGACTTGTCAACAATCTGGTTATCTCAGTCTTTCTTCACCTTCCTGCAGTTTCTCCTTAGCCAAAATAAGTTAATAATAATAATAATAATAATAATAATAATAATAATTAGAAAGAATAAAAGACTCTCTTGCTTTAGGTAAATACCACCACCCACCCCAGAAGCAGAAGGCAAGTTGGACCAACACAGATTTTGGACTATACTCTTCTCTGATTCTGTCTCTTTCCACTGTCCTCCTCCATAGGATGTGTACTGATTCCCATGTGTATCTTCCCTAGTATCCTGGTTTTCCACATTAATCCTGGATCTTTTAAGAGACTAGTCCTTCCTATCTGTGACCCTGTTGCTGTGTGTCATGGTGCTAGGTTCAGATCTCAATGTCTTGTTTTGGTATTCTTCACTACAACCACAGAAACTGCCTCAGCAGTCACCTTCTGCCTCTGCTAACCACAAGTAAGGGATAAATACCCCATGTCTACATGGGGTCTTAGATCTACACCTAGCCAGGCAGTTGAGCCTTCCTACCTTGGAGTAAAAAAAAACATGACAGACACAAGCAGCAGCTATGTCTACAGCCACACACGGCATGTGGACACACCACATACACAGATCCCGCTCGAAGTCTGCAAAGCTACATTGCCATCTATCATCGCAGAGCCAGACTCCTCAAGGGCATTCTACTCGTTGTGATCCCCTCCATGGCCATTTACTAAGTTTTGGATGATAGATTCCTAATTCTGCCTTTGTGTCATGGGCAGGATACTGAAAACCATGTTTCTCTGTGCCAGCTGGTATGCTGCTAGGCCCCACTAACAGGCATTTCTAGTGAAATGTAGTTGAATTGTGTGGCTCCAAATTCCGTGCGGGAAATCCCCAACCTCCAGAACCTCAGAATGAGGCTGGGTTTGGAGACACTGCCTTCAAAGAAGCAATGCACTTACACTGGGGTCACTGTGTCAATTCCTAATCCACTCTGACCAGACTCTTTGTAAGAGGGGAGACCTTTATGTACAGAGAGACTCCAGGACCACATTCATGAAACACTCAGGTACAAGTACACAGTATTTAGAACTATTGTTGCTGTGGTGAAACACAATGACCAAAGCAACTTGGGGAGGAAGATGTTTATTTGACTTCCACTTCCACATCACTGTTCATCATCGGATAAGAAAGTCAGGACAGGCACTCAAAAAGGACAGGAACCTGGAGGCAGGAGTGGATGAAGGGGTGCTGCTTACTGACTTGTTCTTCATGGCTTGCTCATCCTGCTTTCCTATAGAACCCAGGACCACCAGCCTGAGGATGGCACCACCCACAATGGACTGGGCCCTCCCTCATCAATTACTAATTAAGAAAATGTCCTACATGCTTGCCTACAGCCAAGTCTTACAGAGGTATTTTCTTAATTGAGGCTCCCTCCTCACTTATAACTATACCTCCTGTCAAGGTGACATACAACTAGCCAGTACACACACTGAGAAGCTGGCCGTCTACAAGCAAAAATATGTATCTCTAGAAACTGAGCCTGTCTACCTTGGTCTTGAATTTCCTAGAATGTGGGAAATTAATCCCTGCTGATGAAACTGTCCAGATTGTGGGCTTTGTTATAAGCTGGGGCCGAAGAATCCAATGAATGGGAGATAAAGAAGGAAGGAAAGACCTGCTTCTACCAAGCTGCAAGTTATTCCTGTCAGTGGGGTCCTCACCATCTGGTGGAAGAAGCTACTTGAGTCTCCAGCTCTCGATGGTGCTCTCAAGACAAATGTTATCATGTCCCCCTGAGGAACCAGAGTCTGCCTACTCCTGCTACAGCTCAAACCCAACGGACTCCATCAAGACATCTCGCTTCTTACAACCCCAATGACTTCCTTTACTCTTGCAACTCAAGCCATGGTAACTAGTTTCAACAGACCTTTTTGCTTTCCTATCCAACACTTCCAAAACTTTCCCTCCTAGTCCCACCAACCCTGCTAACCACCTCTCACCCACCACCACCACTTCCCCATCCAGTTCTGATTTGACACTATGGTCAAAAAAATGTTATAATTACTAAATTAATGAAACAAGGGCCCTCAATGACATTTGGCTATTATATAGTCTGCATTAGTTTCCCATTGCTGCTATAACAAATAAACCAGGGTAGTCATTTAAAACAATACAGATCTTTTATCACTCACATTTCTGTAGGATAGAAATCTGATTCCACTTGCTGGGTTAAAATCATGGTATTAGTAAGAGCAATATACTCTCAGGATTCTAGGAGTCTGGGATGGTGAGGGTGGTTTCCTCACCTTTTTTTTTCCTTGCAGGCACCACTTCCCTTCCCACATCCTCAAAATCAATGGCAAAATCTCTTTCATGCTACTGTTTTCCCAGGTCTGTGCAGCCTGGAAAGTTTCTCTTTAAGAATTTATGTGATAAGACCCAGCCCACTGGCAAAATTCAGGAAAATCTCATCTTAGGATGCTTAACTTTAACTACACTGTGAATCCCTTTGCCATGTGGGGTAACATTCTTGGGCACAGAACACTTCTCTGTACGCCTAGGCTATTTTACCTGATCTTCCTCCTTACTTGGCAGCAGCCCATCCCTACACCCAAGAATGTTGTGCTCTGACAGGGCAGGCTCTTCATATGCTTTGAGGGAACCATGAGAAACTAAGAGCTCCTGAAACCTGGTTCCTGGTTGTGAAACTATCAGCTAACTCTGATGACATTACATCAGCCCATGTTCTTCCAATGAGGCTTGACTTAAAAAAAAAATCCATAAAGAGATTAATACTAAAAATAAAACCTATGTTAAAAAGATTAAGATTCTAGGTAAGGAAAGGTGGAATATACCCTAATTTCTCACAAAGATGGAGAAGAGGAACACAGCACACAGCGGGCTGGTGGGTCCCTAGGGCACTGGAATGGGTGTACAGATGTCAGCCACTCATTGGTCCCTCCTACCACCAGCAACAATGACACTCTTTCTGCTCAAGGTTATTGTTTGGTTTGGTTTGCTCATACTGCTCTGACTGGCATTTCAGTAAGGGTAGGAATGGTTGCACTGTGGGGAAGGAGGCCTATTCTTCTCCAGCATGGATGGATAAGGAGATTTCTTTTTCAGGGTTGTGTGCAGTTTCCAGTGGCTGTGATAAAATGTCTAAGGGTGAATTCCTCTTTTGGGGGATTTATGCATTAAGTTGAAGACACTCCTCAGAGGCCATAATTATACTGGAAGAAGTCTAAAAAAAAGGAGATAGACTGAAGTCTAAGAGGCAGCTGGTTAGCCACACCTCCTCTCACCCCCTCCTACCCCTGTCTGTCTGTCTCTGTGCAGGTAACACCAATGAGAATAAAACTAATTTCATGAATAATTTCCAGAATTGTTATAAAATTCAGTGCCATTCTTTCCTTCTTTACTTCCTGACCATGTGATTTCTCTAAGTTTTACTCCATTCATATGTGTCTCCAACAATTTGGAGTAACTGTCAATCACATTTGGTGAGAGCAATTCAGAAGGACATCAGTGTGACTCCTCCATGTTGTTTGATTTCCTTAAAGGAAAGCAAGGCACCAAAGCTCTTAGAAGCCGTCCACATCTGCCAGAAGGCATCTCAGTGTAAGTTAGATCTCTTTTTTTTTTTCACTCTGTTTGACTGTATCCCTTGAGTGTGTGAGAATATGGAAACATTAGTACTGGAAGAGAAAGAAAAACACGCTTTTCTCTCCGATCTATGATGGGTTTTGCACATGTATTTTTTTATGTCAAGCTTCATTTCAGAAGGCAGAAGGGTTGGGCCCTGTGATGATTTATTTGTGCTGAAAAGAGAGGTTATTGGTTTTTCCTCATTTATATGTAGGGCCCCTCACAGGGAGATATTTTTAGGAACATTTTTTATAACTCTTCGTATTTTCTCCAGTAGTGGTATATTTGCTTGCTTTGGGGGTTGGCTGCCTGTGTCCCTTCAGTGTACAAAGTTAGGAAAGAAATATTTAAACAATAGAAAATTCCATGGTGCTTATGAAGATGGGGTGTGCACAGGAATCATCTGATCAATAATGGAACCCCCCCCCCCAGCTTGTCCCAGGACTGGTGTGGCTATCACGGGCAGTGAAGACGAAGAATGGCACAGACAAGGCAGGGCTTTCCACAGGACCCCGTTGTACACATTCATGGATGAACTGTGCTCTTGACAGATCTGATTTTCTTCATGCAGCCTCAGCTCTATTATCCTGCCTCAGGCTTGAACCTGCAGCCACTGAATCTTGTATTTGCCCTGCCTGAGGCCTTAGCCTGCTGTTCCTTCCTTCATCTTTATTTGTTTCTTCCTTGTGCCACCTGTTTGTCTCATCTGGCACTCTGAGGAGGCATTCCTCCCTCTCCTTTTTTCTACTTCTAGTATTAAAAAACATCCCAGGTGACCGCCTTTCACCTTGTGTGTGCTTGAATCTGCCCCTGCAGCTGTCAAGATGAGTTTTCTTCAGGCACACAAATTCCAAAGCCAATTTCCATTTGTTCTGACAGAACAGACCCCATGACAAGGCATCAGAAAGGCACACAGGTCCACAAGCACACTTAAGAGAAAAATTAACAAACAGGAATGGCGATGCATCCAGTGCCAATGACCGGAAAGTCAAAGGCCCTAGTAAAATCTCTTTTGAAGTAGAGGCTCAAAGCCCAGATCCTTATTGAGGCCAATAGACACTGCCCTGCCGAGTTTCCAAAGCCCACCACATCTCTCATTCTGGAACTGGTATCCCCTTGCCACATGAGATTCTGAAACATTTGAAATGCAGCCAATCCACACTAATTGCAAGAGGCACACCCAATCTCAAAGACTTAGCATGGGAAAAAATAAGTGTGAAGTATTTCATGGATAGCTTTTTATATAGATTATAAGTGAAATGAAAACATTATGGATATATGGATAAAATAGAATGTTATTTAAAATTAATGTCACCTGTTTCTTTTCTCTCTTCCTGGCACCGCTAATAGAAGCAGTTAAGCTGTGTAGATTGAGCTGGGCATGGCGGCTCTTGCATATGATTCCAGCACTTGGGAAGATAAGTCAAGAGGATAACTGAGAGTTCAACACCAGGCTGGGCTAAATAGCAAGTTCAAGGACAGCCTGAGTTACAGAGTAAGACCTTGTCTCAGAAAAAAAGTGGACAAAACATGATGGCTTACATTGTTTTTCTATTAAATGGCGAAGCTGTAGAAATCAGTAAAGAATAACATTGGGATTTTGTTTCTGTCCTGTACTGGAATGTAGTTTTAAAATACCTTATCATGTTTTTATATTTATTTTAGTTTGTTTTTGCCTTGTTTGTCTGGTTGCCCATTTGGCTTTTTGATCTTCTTCTGTTTTGTTTTGTGGGGTATTTCAAATGATTTGGGTGACCAGTAGCAGAGTTTTTAATAAAATTTATACATGTGGTTTTTTTTTCCAAACAGGAATTTAGTTAGCATGTTTTAAAAAGCCTGTTTTTCATTTTTACATAGCAAATTGTCTTTAATAAAGGCTGACTTCTTTTCTTTATACACTTTATATACTTCTTTTTATCTGATAAATTCAATCTGTCTTAAGATTAGTTTAACATTTACGAGGTGCCCCCATTTGTTCAAAAACTTATAAAATAATCTCTTCCCTTCCCTCAAGGAGAACATATTCTAAATGAACACAAACTGACCAAGCCAAACTTCTTTTTGCTGAATTTTAGTTGAGCAAGATGTGCTTGCAACAAGACAGGGGTGTGGTATAGATTATTTTTTCATCGTGTTTTGTATGTGTTTTTAAGAGTGATTGCTCTAATAAAGTTTAACCAAAAGGAACAGAATGATTTCAGTGTGGAGCATAAAACTTGTCTTTGGCATAAATCACAAATGAATGAGATCCTGAAAGAAGTTTCCAGAACTGGAAAAACACTAACAGTGAGCACTGACGTGGCGAGTGCCAGATATCCCTAGATTCTTTGCATATGAGAACTTGAAAGGCTCAAGGCCCCTGCACAAGTGTTCTCTCCACAGCTGCCTTGAGACTTCAGCCTCATGCTTTGTTTGCTTGTTTTGTTTGTTTGTTTGCCGTGGCTCAGATGACTCATGATAACTTCATTGTGTCTATAACACTTTAAGGCCACCTAAAATTGGAAGGTCTAATCCTCTAAGTGATGTCACTTTCACCATGTTTTTTTTCCCCACCTCATCTTTTGCTGGAAATGAACACTTGACACAACCGTTCTCTTCTGCTATACCGTTGTTTTCCTTGTGCTAACTGTCCCTAGAATAACTGAGATATAAGGAGGAACTGGTATGAAGACGTGCCTTACATAGTCATAAAATACTGAGACCTTTTTTGTGCTTACTTTCTTTGCAACAGCTTAACGAACACAAGCCAAATTTCATTCCTTGTTCATGGATTTCTATAGACAACCCATTTGCATATCTGAAGAAGGAATGTAGCTTTTAATGATCTTAATGGAAACCAGAAATGTATCATTTTCCTGATAAGTTGTCATTATGCACGTTCATCTTCCTGACACTAGAATACAAGCATGTAAATCTAGGAACTGCTGCCTGTCACCAAAGACACTGAAGTGACATTCCCGGTTTTTGCAGCCTGTTCCCACATCAAATTTCTGTACTACATTCCAACATAATTTCATCTTCCCCCACCTTTGGATTTTTGTTCTTAAAAGCTAATTTCCAATGTCAGTCTATAATAGTTCTGGAAACTCTCAGCACAAAAGCTTATTATTTGGAGATTATACTCCCCAGTTGATCTGGACATTCTTTCTAGACAAGCCTCCGAATTACCTTGTGAAATCTTTAGTAATGTTCTCAGAACCTTCTGACATTGTGCTTAATTAAAGTTTACATGTTAATACCGAACAATAAAATGAGGACAGCATAGTAACACTGAAAAAAATAAAACCAAAGTAATTAGCAGTGATGATGCTTGTTCATTGAATTGTATCATTGCACATATGTGTCCTTGCCAATTTATAATTTTTTCAAGTTATTAATTACAGCTTCTGAGGCAGAATATTTAAGATACCTCAGGAACCATCTTCTAAGCATTCCCAGATTTAATGAAAAGCTGGTGATTATTGCCTTAAATAGCAGCAGCGATGCCTTCCAACCTTAGAGGAATCAGTTAATGCCTAATTTCTCTTATCTGTGAACAAGCAACTATTATTTCTCACATTTTTTTCCTGAAGTTCATTACCAGTAATAGAACTTTGCTTTGTTTACATGTTGCTTACAATACAGATGGGATTTTCCTCTACGTCTGGATTATTTTGCCTTTTTTTGAAGAAGAATACGGATACGTTTTGTGATTAAAAGCTATTAGAATAAAAAGGAGCAGATATACTAGAAAATAGGAAAGTTGTTTTAAATGTGCTACAAAGGAGGGAGGAAAAAGGTAAGGTGTGTGAGAGACATAAAAATTACTTTACACATGTCCTTCAAAAAAGTTTAATACATAGTCAGGTCACATTACTGCACATCAAATTCTCTAGGTCTCTGGCTGCCAGTAGCAATTATCTGTAAAAGAACATGTTTTCCCTGGTGACTCGCTATCGGGAATTTTCAAGTATACCTAAGCATAGCCTTGAGCAAAACTCCTATGGGGCATATTTGGAATATAGGATTTCATTTGGATGCAATATCAAGGCTTCCGTGCAAGACGTCTATCTATGTATTTTTACATCTGTTTTAACATATTGATGTGTTTATCTGTTGGCTTTAATTACATGATATAAGTATATATAAATGTAAATAGTACTCCTGAGCTTCCTCTCAACTTTTGTCAGGAGGCACACAAATATATTTCCCTGGATGTCTGCATGATTTTATATTATAATGATGCTTCCTGAGTTTTCATCATTACTTTGTGGGAAAAACGTGTTGAATATTTTCAGGTTGCTGAGGCACTGGATCTTCTATCCTAGCAGGTCACGTTGTTCTAGTTTCCGGAGAGCAGGGGGCGTCACAGCTGGTGTCATCTTTTGAGGCCATGCCAAACCTCTATCAGTTAACGATGAGTGACCTTTTAAAAAGCAAAGCATGCACTCAAATATTTCAAAATAGTGCTGCTAAATAGTAATTGTTTTCGTGATCCTTGTTAAGGATTTGTAATATAATTTCAAATTCTCAAAAGTTCAAATATGTTTCCATTTCCCCAGGAATTTCAGATGTTGATTGTGTGTGCTTGATGGAGATGGCATTTACCAGAAATCTCTTTCTCTGATTTGTAGAAGTCAAACCTCACCCATGCATATCAGATTAGTGTGTCATCACCTCTATAAAGGGGCAGGTAAAAAAGAAAAGAAAAGAAATCAACAGCAATGACCAGTACATGTATTTACAAGCTTTTGAGCAGTGTATGGCAAGTCCTTCACCTCTCAAGAATTGAACTGGCCAAAATAAAATCCTTCACTTTCATACTTGCCTTCTCAAAGAAACTGGGTGGCTTTCTCACTCATTCCGTCCCTCAAGAGCCATAAGCAATGTGCCCTAGATAGGTAAGTCACTTCTGTTGTGAATGGATCATTTTAAGACCAGCTAAGGTGACCAGGGCAAGGTGCATGGTATTGCTATATTTGGTGTTGGGATACACACACCCAGAATAGTTAATGGGCTATTTAAGAAGGATCTGACTCATCTACCTTCCAACATGGAGATTTGAGAAGTTCCTAAAGGCAGGTCCTATATACTGGCAGCCTGGAGTTTACCAGATGAAAATCACTGAAGGGTTTCTGGTAACTCTTTCTCCAAGAACACTGAGAACCCAAGTGTTCCCTACAACTCCACACTAGCTGAGGAAATCTGGATGACATCACTTTGTACCCTACATGGGGTTCAGTGTTTGCAAAGGCCTTGTGAACAGTTTGGGGTTTTTATAGAGCCATGTGTACTTTTATTACTGCAAAGCTCAATGCTATTACAGTCGTGATGAATACACTGTTTTGCAGGCCTTTGCAGCTTGGGTGATCTAGGAACAGTTTTTACATCCATGGCCACAAAATGTAAGCGGAGTTGAAAATGTCAAAATCTTCCTCTTCTCTCTTTGTCGTAACTCTCCCAGAATCATGAATGCCTTTCCTCCTCCTTCCTGGATCTCTCCAAATAGATCCCATTTATCTGATTGGATTTCTGTCCCATCTTTCTACATATTACAGCTAATTAGTACCCCCTGATGAGAAGCAGCCCACTGATGGAGAAAGCAGTTAGATAAGATCTGCATTAACAAATGTAGTTCATTTAATATCATTTGTGCTGCTGCATTATTAATAATACATAATTACCCTGTGCAGGCTGGAAGGGGAAAAGAAAACTCATCTCTAATTTCTTGGCCTTTGCGGAGAAACAGTGTATTAGAGAGAATAAAACAGCGTTGGGCTGTCCATTGCCATCCATCATAGAACTTCCCATGTCATGCTATTTTATTAACTTTGGGGCTAGCTACAATTTCTAGATTTCAACACAGTCACAAGCTACACAGAGACAATCATTTTGTGAGATTTTTGAAAAGGCCAACTTCTCATTTCCGAATGCTCTGTAGGGAAGCCAGCCAATGGCTATAGGCAAGCTGAGACTTGGGTTTTTTCTTCAGACCGTTATTGAAAAGACTCACTGCTATAGGTAGCGAATGGTACTGGGGTCAACAACTAATGCTGATAAATTTTGATGCAATGCAAGGTATGAACTTGACATCATTCTTTCTGTCCTCCAGAATGTGGGTATACCACATTAGAAAGGGTCTTGGCACACAGCCTGCATCAAAATGACATGACAGGCAGTTGTGGCCACTTAGGAAGACTGGCCAGTCTTGATGGAGTATCGACTCTGTGCCAAGTTTTATGCTAAACCCTTTATATGTATTCATCCTTCCAGGCATCCTACTCTGGAAGTTACTATTTTTATGCTAGAGGTCATCCAAATCTGGCAACACCTCAGACTGTCATGAAAGAAAAATCTCCTGAAAGTAGGCCATGTTCCTTGCATTTTTCTTTGCTGGGCTTCTCTCTAGCAATGCCAAGCCTCTTGAACATCATTTGCCAGGAAGGGCAGTACAAATGCATGCAGAGACACTGCAAGTGTGTTTGTTTGCACAGGTGAGGCAGATTTGAATGCAGACCTACGTGGCTGCATCAGGAAACCATGGGTCACCAAGGTCTGGTACCCAAAGGAAAGAGGAAGCCAAGCCAAGAACAGGAGAGTGGCTGAACCCTCCAGAATGCTTCCTTTCTCCAATGAACACCACATATGAGCTACTGGACTTCATTCATCAGACCGTTCATTTCTTCAGCAAGTACTTCCTGAGTGTTTGAAAGGGGAAAGGGAGAATTTGAAAGAGGTATTCAAAAATAGTAAATGAAGAACAAGCATATTTTCATTGTCAACAGAGAGTGAGGATGGATATAAAAATATATTGTTGCAATTGGATATTTTCCAGGGACAATGTGGACACAAAGGAAGGAATGCTCAGTTCTGTCCAAGTGGGTCAGAGAATGTTTGACCAAGAGACTATAAGTGGATTCTTACAAAATGAGAATCTTTTGTCCAGGGAGATGAGCAGGAATACATTTTCTCTCTTTGTAGTATTATTGTCACTATTTGACACAATAAACCACGAGGGCTGCCCCCCCCCCAATGGAAATTCTGTTCATCAGCAGAAGACGTTGTTTTCTCAAGGTCACCAACGTTATCACCTCATTATCTGCCAGAGAAACTTCATAAACCAGAAACTGGGGGAATGGTTAGGATATAGGCCAACGTTCAGGATGAGAGAAAGGAAAGGTGTTAAGTACAGATTTGTGAAAGGACTTATACATAACTGGAATAATGTTAGCACCAACCTTTATCCTTACTGGAATTTCTTCCCATCTGGTTCACAGTATATCACAGTTTTGAAATACAAATGATTGCGGAATTTTTCCTCTCAATGATTTTTAGTGTTTACAAGATAGAGAACAGAATAAAAATTCTCTGAAATGTAAGACATCTGTATTGTCATAGCAATTAGTTCACATCTTAGTGCAAAAGAAGTTGTTTTTTCCTTCTGCAATATCCTATGTCATCCAATTCCCTTTCTTAAAACAAAACTGTAGCTAGCTCCCTGTGTCAAACTCAAGGCACTGCTCTCATCTCCTGTGGGCATTGCAAAAGGGCAGCTATGTGTGGAGACTGCCAAGTACTCTCCGGGATGCATTCTGCCTTCCTTCTTAGCAGACATCTAGACTGTGTTCCCCACTCTTCCCTGAAGTCGGACAGGCATGTGCTGGAATACTCGAGGAGCAGTGTGATGTGCCAGTTCAAGGCCCAGCATATAACACCATCTCAGATTCTGGATCCTCTGCCCAGAAGAGAAGCAAAGAACTCTGAGGCCCTATACATAGCATATACTCATCATGACAGAGATGTCCAATAATATGCCTACCTGAGAGTATTTATTATTATTATTATTATTATTATTATTATTATTATGTACTCCCCAAATCAAAAGTTTCTGGGTGAAGTATTGTACACCTTTGCTCTGGCCACTAGTTTACCCTAAAACACAAAGATTTGTTCCGACTACCAGAGTAGGCTTTATATGAAGGATTAGAGAAGCAAAAGATACTTGTGGGCTTCACATGAATGTTGTCACTGTGTAGTTTGGTGGGGGGTGGGGCAGGGTGGCCTTAAGCACCACTGCAGGGGGAGGTGGGTGCTGTTAATTACCACCCTTGTGCGAAGTGGGGCACTGAAGCAGAATCCACTCCCCTGTGCAGTGGAGGACAGCATTGATCACTGTTCACAGGAGGTGTGTGCAGCACCCAACCGTGCTGTTGTGCAAGATGACTGGAACTTTCTATTCAAATACCACTTCCTACCACAGCCCTTACTAAACCCTCCATCTTTCATGGCTTTCCTGTTTTATGCTTCCCATGAATCCTGTATTTTCCTCCACACTACTCAGCCAACAAAGTTAAATCATTGAGATTTTATTGAATGGCTGTCCTCATCCCTACACTAAGCCTTCCTGAGGACAAAGCTTTCCCAGGGAAGCAAACGCCTTATCCATCACTGAACCTTTGGTCTAGAACCCTGTCAGGAGTCTGGTGGCACTTGTCCAGTCCAGCTTTACCAAGGAGCTCTCACTTTTGCTATGTATTCCAGCTTCGTCTTTCATTCTCCCAACAGTCAGGAGATTATGACTTTAGGAGGTGGTAGTCAATGACCTGTAAAGGCCTTTCTAATTAGAAGAGATTATGATTTTAAATCCTTATTCCCAGTAAACACCCACTCATACACCCACAGAGAACAAATATATACACAAGAAATGCCATTGCCATAGATATCCTAGAAAGATTTCACCCAGACGTCCCCAAAGGCCACTCTACTGTCACCAGACACCAGAGATGTGCATTCAAAGACCAAAACCAGACACAAACACCCAGAACATGAACATCCCTCTGAAGACACACTCCTTCCCTACAACTAACACACTCTCAGACAAATACATGCACATATGTGAAAGTCACTTAGCACCTGTCACTTGGATGACATTTATTCTGTGCCTTCCTACCTCATCCAATAAAACTGGAATGCATTAATCCAAAATTAAAATAACATTCTCACCTCTATTATCTATTCTGTTTCGGTGCTACTTTCATCAAATCAGTGTCCTCTGTGGAAAGTACAGGGGGCGCAGAAGGGAACAAATGCTTCTCCCAAAGTCTTCCATTATTCCGCCATTTACATTGCAAATGTTATCAAAAATGCAAATACATGTGACATCTCTAATTGTTTCTCCATCTTATGCTATGCTAAACATGGGCTTGGTTAAATCATATTTCCCAGAATAAAAGGGCTGGAGGCAGTGTTGCTGCTTTCTGTGTTTAGAGGTGCTCAGCCAAAGCTACAATAATATTGTTTTTCAAAGTTACTCATCTGAACTAACATCCTACGCTGAAGAAATAAGATATTTTGCATGAAAAAATGAGATAGGCAATGTCACAATTCAGTCACCCAAATGTAAGAATTATGTGCAAGTATGTCAGAGCAGGGAAGAAATAGGAAAATAGACAGGAACAGTAACAATAAACAAATCACTGTGAGATGCCTCAGGATGACACTCAGTTCTGCTTCACTGTTTCCTTCTGGAAGTTTACAGACATGGCCTCCCCACCTCTGAGTAGCAATTATTGCTCCCCCTACTTCCCTTATTACCCAGGTCCACAGACATAATCACATTTAGCAGAGTGTGGCCAACTAACTTTAGATGCTGAAGAGGCTCCTGGCAGTATGAAGGAGATGAGCAGTCAACTGCACCTAGGCGTTTGCCTCAAACAAGGCCTCTTTTTCTCTTCCAGTGAGTCTCCTCCACGCATGTCAAAAAGTTACTAGTATGAGGGCCAGGGTTAACCTGAATAAGACATGAAGCAAATCACACCATTGTTCTTTTCACCATTAGTAAACCAGAGCACACCCCCACATGTCCACTGACCAGGCTACAGTGAGCATTTGGGACAGCATTCAAGCGCGTGGCATGCAGGAGGCAGAAAGCAGCCCTATGGTTTTGACAATGTAATGCTAACTACATAAAATATTATATTGCATTTGAATCCTATTCTCTCCATCTTCAGTATTCTTTCATTAATGCCCAGCAGCCTTGTCTGCTTAGAATTTTCCTGCCAATGAACTTGAGAAAATAGATATGAACAGCCATAGGTAAGATGTACTTGCCCATAACACATAAGGAAAAAAAAAAAAAAACTTTCCAAAGAGCTTTGATGAGAATCTGATGAAAGCTATAGGTTCTCTTTCCAGATTAAAAAAAAAATGTACTCATTAGCACACCAACATACTGTCATATGGAATTTCATGCTATTGTTATTTTTTTTGAACCCTTCACTAGATCACAGAATAGAAGTCCCCAGAGTTTCTGACACTTGCTTGTAGTTCTACCACATGCAAAGAACTTGGGTGTTGAGATCAGAGTCTTAGGTTTGCTCCTTGCTGACTCTGTGTAGTTAATTTGCTAGGCTTCTCTGATCCATTCACCACCCCCAGTTCTACAAAGGAAGACAGTGATACCCATCATATGTAGCAGGTGATAGGAGGACAGGGCTTTTTAGCAATCCTACTACCTCCTAAACTATCTGGGACCCAGAAGAAGATTAGTTAATGGTTCTCAATGATGAAATACCTGTACATTTCCTGCTGTAGTGTCAGATACCAAATAGATGCTCAGTTAATATTAATTTTGACATTGTTATTTCTTATCACAGTAGCAAGAAATAAATCCTGATGCTCGCACATTCATGATTATAAAACTCAAATCTCTCCTTGCCACATTTCTTACAGTAGTGGGCACACATAAGACCTCTGAAAGTTTTTTTTATTTACTTTATTACATACATGTTATAGTCTGAAAGTTAAATGTCCCCATAGACACACATGCTTGATGGGTTGACTTTTTTCGGTTGGTGGCACTGTTTGGATATTTTTTGAAATACTGAGGAAGCAGCGTTTGGTGGAGGAAGTCTGTCACTGTGGGTGGACCTTGAGGTTTTATAGCATGATCCCACTTCATGTTTGTTTTCCCCTGCTTCCTAAGTGCAATATGACCTGCCAGCCATCTGCTCCTGCCACCATGCTTTCCCTGCCGTGATGGCCTACATTCCCCTGAAAATATAAACCAAGGTCAGTCCTTTCTCCTTGAAGTTGCTTTTGTCAGAGTATCTTATCACAGCTAAGAGAAAGTAGCCAACACAACAGGCTGCATGAAGCATATACATGCAAGTATATGATGCAAATATATGAGCATATTCCCTCCAAGACACCATGATTCCCTCTTCTCCCGGCCTCCTCTCCCATTAGTCCCCTTTACTAGAGAGGTTCACTTTTACTTGAATTCTGTCTATACATAAAATGGCACCATTGTCATCGGTATTATAGGAATAATTCTAACAATACTTAAATAAAGGGAATCAGAAAGACTGTAATACCCGCAAATAGAACAAAGGGCTACAAAACACCATCTCTTTAGAATGGCACAGCCATAGACAATCATGAACTCACAAGGCCACTGGGAATGCTACTAGGACTACCCACGTCTGATCTACCCAACAAGTAGCTGGTCAGGCATTACTTCTTCTGACTGCACTATTGGTGACAACAGACTCTAGGAGTGACAGAGGAATAGTGTCTAGTTGTGCACTCACTGGTGAGCCCACTGGGTTCTAACGGTTAGTTCCAAACCTACAGTCATAGAGGAGGCACTAGGCAAAATCTGTGGGGCACAAAACAAAACATGAAGTCATGAATATGAGAGAAAATTACAGTGAAAAGGAAGAATGACAGGGGCTAGAGGGAGATAGAGGATGGCAGGGACAGAGGAACCAGAATGCATCATATGCATGTATGAAATTGTCGAAGAACACATATTATTAGTAACAAATGCCTAAATATATATTTTTAAGTATCCATATATCCGGTTGTCTCATGAATTCCCCTCACTGAATCAATGCTATTTATCCACTTGAGGATCATCATTCTGCATCATTTCAAAGCTGAATTCTGTTTCAAGTTGACAAGCTGAGAATAGACTTGAGAATCAAATTTCTGTGGGTAGATAAAAGAATTATAATGTTATTAAGTTCTCATTACCAAACAAACTGACTCAGACTCGAGGCACTAGATAACAGTTCTAAGGAATGTGCTTTCTAGAAAGACAGACAAAGGAAGCTTGTCCCATCAGGTAGCTGCAGAAGAAAAAGACCGGAGATGGCATGAAAAGTGGTCATGGGGAAATGTGACTGCAGGCTCCCATCTAGAAGGGGAGTGACATTGTTGTAGACAGCACAAGGCTGAAGACGCCTAGAAATGGAGCTTTCCCCCTTTTCAAGAACTATCACAGCCAACCGTCTGGAGCTGGGACACAGATAAGCAAACAGAGACAGAATTATGTTAAGTAGCTCTGCTGAGGTCACTCAGGTGGTAGATGGCAAAGTTGGTTATCAAAGCCACACAGCTGACTACAAGCCCATGCAATTCAGCGTCTTCTGGAGAGAGGCCCCAGAATGAAATTCTCAATATGGATATGGTAAGAGGCCCACAAATGCCCTGTCCCCATGGTACAGCCTAGACCTCCAAAACAGAGCCGGGGGACATTGGAGCCAGTTCTTGGAGGATTTATAAGGCCAAGACAATAAATGGAGGTCCATGTCCGCAAAGGAGATAGCTACATTCTCTAAGGGTCTTAACTGTACAACAGAGCAGATGCTGACTTACATCTACCAAAAACTACAGCCTGGACAGTAGCAGAGGGTGTAGGTGGAGTTGTCCCACACACCTACCAAAATGCAGTAAAAGCTAGTCCAAATATCCAGTCTAAGATTAGAAGCATCTACCCCAAGTTCCCAACCTAACTCCATCAAGTTATATAAAATGGTCTGTTGCCATCTTAAAGAACACAGAGAGAAGAGAATCCAAAACCCAGATTCACCTCCTTGTGTTAGAGTCGGATGAAAACCTTTGAAAGTATCAAAAAATGAAATGTTGGAAAGTTTAAAGTTTTGTGGGGCCTGGCAGGATGGTTTGTTAAGTGAATGGTGAGCTGTGCAAACATGAGGACTTAAGTCTGGTGTCCCCTACAACCCACATTAAAAGAGCCAGGAGTATTGGGTGTGGTCATAATCCCAGTGACATGGCACCAGTGAGTCAGAGACAGAGGGACTACTGAGGCTCACTGGCAAGCCAGCCTAAGTGCATCAGCAAGTATCAGACCAATGAGAGACTCTATCAAAGTAATAGGATGGCTCCCAAGGAAGGGCAATTAATGTTGACATCTGGTGCCACTCACATGTGCATATACCTCACACATACACATGAACACAGAAGATAAAATAAAGTTATTTTTACCTGCAACACATTAGGGTAGACAGCTCACGAGAAAGATTAGATCTCTTTGTGCAAATGAAAGAGCTACATATTCTTTGAACATCTGAGTGTTGTGGTATACTTGTGAGCTTAAACTCCAAAGGACTCTGAGAGCTTGTCTAATGAAACACCTGCAGTATATTTATTAGCAATTAAGATGAGGAAATGGACAACATACTGATCAAATTTGTGGTTGATGCAAAGCTGAGTGTTATAGTAAACACATTAGGTGATGGAATTGGGCTCTGAAAAGGCAGCCATGGGCTGGCCTGGGGAGTCACATCCAGCCAGAGAAAATTTAGTGCACAAAGAACCAACTGCACAGTGGCGGAATAAGGTTATATAAATATTAGCAAGTTTGCTCCATGGAAGGTGGATTAGATTATGGAGCTCAAGGGTTGGAAAGTAATAAACATTTCTTGACCTCTAACTATGTGCCAGGCATGGATACCATCTCATTTACCATAGATACCATAGGAAATGAGCAGTACTGTTTGTATTCAATCAGATAAGTTAATGGAGGTTGAAGACCTAAGGCCACACGACTAGGAAGTGGCAGAGCTGGGTTTCAAACTCACGTCTGACAGACTTCAAAGCTCCACTTCTTTACATTATACTAAATTGCCTTTTCGACATAATGCAGCAAGCTTAGTCAGGACCTTCCTCTGAACTCTTAATCAACTCTCAGGAATTGTGACAGAATTGTGGCCCACCCCAAGACAGCAGAGACGCAAGAGATCACATACCAACCTCAAGGCACTCCGCTAATTCTGGAGTTTTATGGTAACGACCTCTGGAGGTTTGCAGAAGCCATGGTCCTTGCAGGAGAATACAATCGAAATCTCAAGGCCCTGTAGGAATCCTCTGTCCAGGCCAGATGGAGGCCCAGCTACTGTCAACTGCTCAGGCACAGCCTGGCACCACTTCCATTCATACTCTGGTTCAAAAGTTCAGGGAGCAGCTGCTACCTGGACACCTCATTCTCACGGAAAGACAAGAAGCCCAGAAACACACTCCTAGCCTTTGCTCAGACTCCAGCGGCCCAGAGCCTTCTGACTCTCTCCTCTCTGGCTCTGCACTCATGCAGTCACATACATTTCTTCCAACAGAAGAAAGACGGTTCTGAAACTTCCCTCACTGCCCCATGGATGCTCATTCCACTTGTCAATTTCCTTCCTTTGGATGATTTTTTTTTCTTTTTTTTTGGTTGGCTTTCCACAGCTGATTTTAACTGAAAGGCCAAAAGCAATTGTCTTCCTCCCCACAAAACAACCAGGCAATAGAAGCTACCCACCAACTTGAAATGAGGGGTGGAAATGGTGACACCTTGCTAATCCACTTGTAATAGATACCAGAAATCAAGAAAAGGGATATAAACAGTGATGTGGTTGTATCTTCAGCAATGACTGCTTTTCATTTATTTCTATAAACTTCAGATATACCCCTCATTTTCACACTTCAGGGCACACTTAGAAGCACTGTCGAAAAAAACTCAAGATTGAGAAAACTGTGTTATCTATTTATTCCAAGGGAGACATACTTCACTTATTTATTTGTTAATTTATTTATTTATTTATTTGATTTATACAGCGGGGCTCAACACAAACCCCTGAGCATGCTTACATCAATTAAAACCACAGATAGATGCAGAATGCTGAATACAAACAAAATCAACAATTAATGGACTATCCCCAACTGTAAAGTACTTCCGCAGAACCTTCAAATCATTCCTCCCTACTAAGTCCCATGGGAAGAAGGCTGGGTTAACAGATGGTTAAACAATATTCAGAGAGGAGAGCACATCACTGGTACTGTGGATAGAGAATAGAAGAAAGTGTGCAAAGTCCATTGAATAATTTATCAGTAAAGCCAGAGGTTGAACACAAGAACTTAGGCCTCCAGTTGGATACAGCTATCATTTGGGAGAGGATAGAGAAACACACAATTCTAACGATGGAGCAAGGAGAAGCCGAGGATAGTTAAAGACAGGTAGGACATTATGTAAAATTATGTATGGTGTAACACACCATTCTGTGGGTGTGCTGGGAGTCTTGCCAGAGTGAGTGATCTGGTATGCATTATTCTTTCATTACAGGCACAATAAAGTTCTTGGCCCAGCCACAGACTGGCTGGCTCTGAATTGCTTTCCACGTACTAGAAAACTCAGGAAGCTGCCATAGACTGGTATGGTATATTTACTTGATAGCTGGGATTCAACAGGTAATGTTGATCCGTGATTTGTATATCAGTGAGAATTCGTATTATGTGATTTTAAAAATTCTGGCAACCTTAGCTTGCTGTTTAAGTATAAGATATATATAACATATATGCAGGCACTGTAGACAATAGGTCAGTAGATGTTCACGTATGTATCATGTGAACACTATCACGATCAAGATGTAGAAAAAACCTCCCTAATGCCCTTTCAGATTCAATATTCTACTCCAGAGATGATGGCTATTTTGATTTCTGTCACAATAAGTTAGTTTGGCCTCTTCCTGAACTGCGTTTAATGACACCCAGTAAGTACTCTCTCACATCTGGATTGTTTTCAGCCATCATTGTATCTGGGCTGCTCACTCACATTTTTACAGACAGCAACAGTTCGTATTTTCATTTCTGCACAGTTACACAGTGTATGGAATATACTGCCGTTCATCCATTCAATTGTTGGCAACTTTGGGTCGTTTCCTGCTTTTTGGTTATGTCTTTATTAGCATATATTAATTGTAATGTAATGGGAATTGTTATGAGATTGTCATATGTACACAATAAACTTTGAACATATTAATTAGCCACAATTACACTCTCTCTTGTTCTGTCAGTCCTTTCCAAAATCCCTTTCGTATTTTCATACTTCATATGTATATTTATGTATACACACACACATACTCCCCACACACATAACACACACACACACACACACACACACACACACACACACACACAAATTTTATATCTGGATTCTGAAAGCTAAAGAAAACATGATATTTATCTAAGTCTGGCTTACCTCACTTAACATAGTGAGCTCCAATCCCATCCATTTTCCTGGAAAGGGTATAGTTTCATTTTTTTTGACTAAATAAAATTCAATTGCATATATATATATATATATATCACATTTTTTATACATTCATCTGCTGATGGCTATCTAGGCTGATTCCAGGACTTGGCTGTCAGTAATAGTATCACAGAACAAGGATGTGCTGGTATCTCTGCTATAGGCTGACTTAGATTTCTTCAGGTATAGGCCCAGGAGTGGTATAGTTCATAGCTCTATTTTAGCCCTTTGAAGAGCTTCCATATTTATTTCTATTTATTTTCTCTCCCCGCCTCTCTTTTCTTTCTCTCTCTCTCTCTCTCTCTCTCTCTCTCTCTCTCTCTCTCTCTCT
>CABHPP010134569.1:22234-35154 GCA_902168425.1 Peromyscus attwateri
TCTCTCTCTCTCTCTCTCTCTCTCTCTCTCTCTCTCTCTCTCTCTCTCTCTCTCTCTCTCTCTCTCTCTCTCTCTCTCTCTCTCTCTCTCTCTCTCAATGAATAGAAATAGTAAATTACTTTCAATATTTAACTAGGGATATAATTGTTGAATAATAAAATAATAGTACATTTTAAAGGGTTTTTTATTTTTATGTATATGGATGTTTTTTACCTATGTGTTTATATGTGTACCATGTGTGTGCTTGCAGAGGTCAGAAGAGGAGGACATCAAATCCCCTGGAATTGGAGTTACAGATGGTTGTTAGTCACCTTGTGGGCTCTGGGAACCAAGCCTTGTCCTGTGTAAGAGAGCCAAGATGCCACTGAGCCATCTCTCCAGACCCCAAATACTTCAACATATACAACATCTGTTGATGTTGCCAAGCACTGTTTCTAAGTAGTTGTACCAATTCCTGCTCCCATGAGAAACATGAGTCTTCTAGTCACTCTGTATCCTTGTCAACACTTGGTTTGTTTAATATAGCAATTGTAATCTGTACCCACATCTCAGTGTGGACGTGAGTTCCATTTTGTAGATGATTTCGCCACACATAACCCTGTTGGTCTTTTTGCTTTTCCTTCCTGGAATGTGCTTATTCAGGTTTTTTACTAATTACATTTCTGGTTTGTATAGCCCTTTGTAATCTAATTTTTTAGTTTGTAGTACATCATAGTCATGGTTCAGCATATGTATTGGTAATTTATTCTTGTGGTTTTTTGTTTCATTGTCTTAATGTTTGAGTTTTCAAAAATTCATGAAATATTATGTAATTTGTCAATCTTCATGTTTCTCATTAATGCATTTTGTTTCCTTCTTAAAGAAACCATCAGCTTTTCCAAGGTTGTGAGGTACACCTGTGTAGCTGGAGTTTTCCTGTGTCCTGGCCTGCTAGCAGTTGGGACAAATCTCTCCCACTAGCGTCCCCCAAGTAAACACACAGAGACTTATATTACTTATAAACCTTATGGCCATGGCAGGCTTCTTGCTCTCTGTTCTTCTATCTTAAATCAACCCATTTCTATTAACCTATACCTTGCCACATGGCTCGTGGCTTACCAGTAACTTACATCTTGCTACTCATCACGGTGGCTCGCAGCATCCCCTCACTCAGCCCTCTTCTACCCAACCTTCTCCTTTCTGCTTGTCCCACCTAAAGTATCCTTCCTGCCTGGCTACTGGCCAATCAGCATTTTATTTATCAATCAATCATAGCAACATATATTCACAGCACACCTGTGCTTTCTTATAGACATGGTTTATATGTAGGTTTACCCCCTCTCCAATCATTTTCTTTCATATTAGTGTCATATCTGTTACTGAAAAGACAATACCAAGCACACATTGATCTGCAGTGGCCACTCACTATTGATTAGGTAGTTATTTCATATATTTATGTACACACACACACATATATGATTTCATATATATTTGTACACACATACATATATGTATATATACATATATGCATGTATGTGCACAATGCAAGCATATATAATATAAACATATACAATATATTATATATAATATATAGATATTTTTCTGGATTCTTTTCAATCCAGTTTTCATGGGTATACCTATCCATCTTTGCATATTCACCATATTCTAATATGATGATTTATAAGGGTATTTTTGTATTTTATTTATTTCTTTTCATTTTATGTGCATTGGTGTTTGGCCTATATGTATGTCTGTGTGAGGGTATCAGATCCCCTGCAACTGGAGATGCAGACGGTTGTGAGCAGCCACGTGGGTGCTGAGATTGAATTCAGTTCTTCTGGAAGAGCAGTCAGTGCTCTTAACTTCTAAGTCATCTCTTTGGCCCCAATTTAAATTTTTGTTGTTTGTCTTTTCTTTCTTTTTAACCTTCCATCTTACGGACTCCCTGTGCACTCTCTGAGGTTTCATTTCCCTCCCGTGACATTATGATTTTATGTGCATACATGGGTTCCTGTTTCACATTATGTAAATAAACATTAGAATTTTGTGGTAGTCTGAATATAATTGGCCCCCATAAGCTCATAGAAAGTGGCACTATTAGGAGATGTGGCTTTGTTGGAATAGGTGTGGCCTTGTTGAAGGAAGTGTGTCACTGTGGGCTTTGAGGTCTCATATATTCTCAAGCCACACCCAATGTCTCAGTTCACTTCCTGATGCTTTGGGATCAATATGTAGAACTCTCAGCTACCTCTCCAGCACCATGTCTGCTTGCATGACACTATGTCTCACCATGATGATAATGGACTGAAACTCTGAAATGTAAAACATCCAATTAAATGTTTCTTTTTATAAGAATTGCCATGGACCAGTTTCTCAGAAAATTGGAAATCAATCCACTTCAACACCCAGCTATACAACACTTGGGCATATACCCAAGGAATGCTCAATCATACCACAAGGACACATGCTCAACTATGTTCATAGCAGCATTATTCATAATAGCCAGAACCTTAACCGAAGAATGGATAAAGAAAATGTGGTACATATACACAATGGAGTACTACTCAGCAGTAAAAAACAATGACATCATGAAATTTGCAGGCAAATGGATGGAACTAGAAAATATCATGCTGAGTGAGGTAACCCAGACTCAGAAGGACAAACATGATATATACTCACTTATAAGTGGATACTAGATGTAAAGCAAAAGTTAACCAGACTACAAACACAGAGCTCCAGAGAAGCTAGCTAACAAGGAGGACCCTAAGAGGGATGCATAGATCGCCCTGTGAAGGAAAATAGATGAGATCCACTGAGCAAACTGGGGATGGGGGGGCAGTAATGGAGGGCAAGGGATGGGGGATGAGAACATAAGGGAAGGGAATGGTTGAGCTGGAACAGGAACAGAGTGGGGGAGCAAGGAAAGAGATACCATGATAAATGAAGACATCATGGGAATAGGAAGAAACAGTGTGCTAGGGAAGTTCCCAAGAATCCACAAGGATGACTCCACCTTAGACTACTAGCAATAGTCAAGAGGGTGCCTGAACTGGCCTACTCCAGTAATCAGATTGGTGAATACTCTAACTACCATCATAGAGCCTTCATCCAGTTACTGACAGAAGCAGATGCAGAGATCCACAGCCAGGTGTCAGGCCTGGCTCCAGGAGTCCAATTGATGAGAGAGAGGAGGGATGCTATGAGCAAGGGACATTGAGACCATGATGGGGAAACATACATGGGGAAACGTACAGAGATGGCCAGGCAAAACTAGTGGAAACTCATGAACTGTGGACCAATAGTTGTAGAACCCCCATGGGACTGGACTAGGCCCCCTGAATAGGTGAGACAGATGTTTAACTTGAACTGTTTAGGAGGGCCCCTGGCAGTGGGATCAGGATCCATTCCTGGTGCATGAGTGGGCTGGGACTTGCCTCAACTGAACGCACCACGCTCTGCTGACTCCCCATGGGAGGCCTTACCTTGGAGGAGATGGGAATGGAGGGTGAATTGAGGGGAGGGCTGGGAGCAGGAGGAGGAAGCAGAGGGGGATCTGTGGTTGGTATGTAAAATGAATAGAAAATTTCTTAATAATGAAAAAGAAAAAGAATTGCTATGGACATGGTGTATCTTCTCATCAATAGAAACCCTAACTAATACAGAAGTTGGTAGCAGGGACTGGCGTATTGCTGTGATAGGCCTGACCATAGTGTTTTTGTTTGAAGGAATGTGGACCTTGGGACTGTGGATTAGAAAAGCAGTTGAGTGCTTTAAGTGCTTCTTAGTGGGTCATAGTAGTAGGAGCATGGAAGACAGTGGTGCTGAGTGTGATTTGAACTGGTGGGGGCTGGCTCAAAATGTTTCAGAGGAGAAGAAATTTAGTATGTTGCTTAGAGATAATTCTTGTGATATTTTGCTAAAGAATGTGGCTACTTTTTGTCCTTCTCCATAGAGTCTGCCTGAGGCTAAAATGAAGAGTTTTGGATCAATTCCATTGGCTGAGGAAATCTCAAAACATCCTAGTATTGACTCTGCTGTGTGGGTATTACTGATCACTCTTACACAGCTTTATAATGAAAAGGAACAAGCTGAGCAAGGAAAAATACCAAATGTATAATTTGAGGATAAAAGAAGCACCAGGAAGTGGGATGGAGCTAAGTCTTGAGTTCAAGAAGATAAACTGATTAAGAAATGGAATAAAGAGAGTGGTGACCTCAGGGCAAGATCCCACACAGCTAAGTTTCCAACAGGAATTTAAAAAAGCTTAGAGCTGCATATGATGGTGCATACCTTCAATCCCAGCACTGAGAAGGCAAAGGCTGACAGATCTCTGAATTTGAGGCCAGCCTGGTCTACAGAGCAAATTCCAGGACAGCCAGTAGTAAAGGAAACCATAGAAAACAGAAAGCTGGTTAAGATGTAATTGAATGAGGGGCCATGTTCCAGCCCCAACAAGCAGCAGGACTTGGCAGATTTAAGCCATATGATTCTGGCTTTAGAGCCAAGGATAGAAGAAAGGTATAATGGAACCTTCCTCTGTGACTAAGGAAAACTGCCGAGTCGTGCATGTGTCAAGGGTGTCCCTGAATGAAGGCCTAGAGAGGCCAATGTACGAAGCTGTGAAGGTGAAGCCTAGATTGCCTAGGAGATCACAAGATGTTGAAGATGCCAGAGCCATGGGATACCTGCCAAGTAAAGCTGCTAACAGGGAGTGGAACCAGCTAACGAATAAGAAGCATGTTGTAGTCAACAAAGCTGAAAGGTGTTGGAGATCTGAAGAGTTTTTGGCATCAGACATGGAGATGCAGAGTTTGGAGTTTGCCCAGCTGGTTTTTGTTCTTGCTTTGGTCCAGCATTTCCTCACTATGCTCCCTTCCCTGTGTTTTGGAATGGTGATATATATCCTGTATAATTATATGTCAGAAGTATGCGATCTGTTTTTTTTATTTTGATTTTATAGTGGATTACAGTTAAGGGATTATAGAAGAGAATTTGAACTCTGGACTTTTAAACATGGTTGAGACTGTGACAGACTAGGGTACTTTCAGACTAAATGCATTTTGTATTATGATATGGTTACAAGCTTATGGGGGCCAGGGAGTGGAATGTAGTAGTTTGAGCATAATTGGCCCTGATAAGCTCATAAGGAGTAGCACTAGTGGGAAGTGTGGCTTTGTTGAAGTAGGTGTGGCCTTGTTGTAGGAAGTGTGTTACTTTGGGTGTAGCCTTTGAGGTCTCATATTGTCTCAAGTCATGCCCAGTGTCTCAATTCACTTCCTGTTGCCTTTGGATCAAGATGTAGAACTCTCAACTACCCCTCCAGAACCATGTCTACCTGCATGCCACTTTGTCCTACTATGATAATGGACTGAACCTCTAAACTGTAAGCCATCCAATTAAATGTTTCCCTTTATAAGAATTGCCATGGTCATGGTGTCTCTTCCCAGCAATAGAAATCCTAACTAAGACAGATTTATTGGGGGAAATTTTTTGAAGCCTAAAGTATCAGAATGTATGCTATGCCATAATTTCATTATTGCAATATAACCCCGGCATACTTGCTTGATAGCTATCACAGAGAGTTTCTGTGAAGAAGAGCCAGAGAGTGGATGTGCTCCCAGGGGCCCAGCCATAAATAATAGTCATACCCTATCCTGTGGTCCTCATTTACAGGTTCATCTATTTTAAAAACATCAAAAACACATAACTTCCCTAAGCAACATCTATAAGAAAGATAGGAACCTCTCTCTCGGCTTGGAAGCAGTGAGAAGGAGTTTTTCTAAGACCAAACACATCAGCCAAAGGCTTTTCTTCTGCACAAGCTAAGCCAATTCTCTGTGAAGTCACCAAAAGGAGAAAGGGAAAGTGAGTCCACGGCTGTCCCTCATTACACATTCATCTTGTCCACTCTGTCGCCACACCAACAGTTTTTAAATGCCCACTGTGTGATTCACACTCCAAGCCTTCCAGACACAAACATATTCCATGTGGTACCTGCTGTGAAGTTCACAGACGCATCAGCACTCACAGTATAGAGAGTTAAATGTGATAAGCAGGTGCAATGAAAAAGACATCAGACTTCACTCACCCTTCAGAGCATAGTTCAAGGTCCAGTCCTCTAATTTTCACTGAAAATGGTAAAAGTACTGGAAACTTTAGAAATAATTTACTTCATTTTCTTTGTTTCCTAATGTATCTGCTGATTTAAAAAACTGAAATACTTTAAATACTGTTAGAAAAAAGAGCCAAATAGATTGCAGTGAATAAATGAGATGGTATATTAATACAGCATTAAAAATGTCCATTAATAAAAGAATAAGTGGTGGAGTTTGGGGTGCCTAATATTCAGAATGTCCTGAGTTTAGTTCTTAGAAACTCCCAAAATTAATACTAATGTTTATGGAATATACATGGTGCTAACACAAAACAAGTTGCAGTGATATAACATTAACAAGACAGATTCGTGTTCCCTTAAACTCTCCTTCTATGCATTTGTATAATAAATTTTATAGGGAGAAAAGAAGTGTCTCTTCTTGTTTTACTTTCTTCATATTTCTGTATATTTATAAATTAGTATATGCACAAAACAAGAGTTGTTTATTTAAATGAATATGTGTAAGTATGTCAGTCCTTCATTGACAAGTTTCCAAGGACAAGTCAGAGCAGTCCAGCATAGAGCAAATATCAGAGGAATTCTTCCTGGAGTCTTAGAAAAGGGCACTGAAAATTCTCTGTTTTTGTTCTTTCCATTCCTAAGAGGACAGTTGGTAATTCTACCAACTCTTTCTAATATATCCACAACAGAGGCAAATGCAGAGTGCACGTAGCTACCCTGCAGAGAGTGCCCCATCAGAACGCTTGCCACAACAGCTCCTGAAAGCACAGGCTGACTTTTATGACTGTGCTGTGGCTGGAGAGGAGAAGGAAGCTGTTGCTTGCAACTGGAACTCTATCTTAGTGGGGGGCACTGTATCAGGGTAGCTAGCCACATTTAATCCCCTGCCTCCATGTCTTCGCCTGAATCCCACTCTCACCCTCATAGTTCTCTCGGAAAGTGTAGGATCTGGACATGTCTAGCTTGCCTATTCCTTGACTGTGACACATCCTGGGTGAGTGACATCATGATGGCAGGGAAGTGGGAATAAAAAATATATAGCAAGACCAAACTCCAGAATCCAAAATGAATGGGGAGGGGGCAATCTTATTCTTTTAGAATAATTCACTCTCGTAGGAATTAATGGAAGTCTAACAAGAACTAAGTAGTCCTTCAGTGCCCATACTTCCAAAGACCTCCCACTAGGTTCAAGCTCATTTAAAAAATCTGTTTGTTTGTTTGTTTGTTTATTGGTTTTAATTATCTGCATATGTATGTTTCTGCATGGGGTATGTGCACATGATTGCAGATGCCCCCAGTGGCCAGAAGAGGATGTTGGATGCCCTGGATCTAGAGTTACAGAGGCTTGTGAGCTTCCCTGCAAAGGTGTTGGGAACTGAACTTGGGTCATCTTCAAGAGCAATATGTTCTCTGAACGGCTGAGTCATCTCTCCTGGTCCTAAGTTCCATCTCTTAAAGATCTTGCCACTCTTAACTTCACACTGGGACCAAGCTTCCATCATATAAACAGCTGGGAGACAGACACATCCAAATCCTAGTATTCAATTTTTTTCTTATTCTGAGATATGCTGAGAACTAATGCAGAAAAGGATGCTATTAATTAGACCTTCTAGGACCCTCTTTCAAGTCAATTTGCTTAGGAAGCCAACTTCTAAAAAGGTTGTAAAGTGCTGGAAGCTCTTTACATGAAGAAATAATGTTAGAGATTCACCATGGTAGAATAGAAGGGAGAGAGTTGGGAAGAATGAATGTCTGAGACATTGCAACAAAATCCTAACCCAGGGATCTCTGGATTTCAGAGGGTTCTTCAGATTCATTCCATATTGGAGAAAGGAGTTGAGTCTTTCTACCTACTCCCTCCCTCCACGTTACCAGATATTCAGGACTTGGGAAAAATGGGGACCTAGAGTTAAACAGCTCTCTTCAGTTAAATAAGTTTACAAAGAATTTCATGGCTAGAGATTCTTTCAACTCACCTTGAATCAGGCAAATTGCTTTAGTTGGTGAACTGGTGGGTATAGCTAAAAAGATTTTCAAAATCATATGCTATGTGTGCATTTGCTAAATTCTTTCTCCAGTATTATATAATCCTGAAGCTGTTGTGCTGGGTTTTCAGAAATTAAATTCTAACAAATTTCTCAAATTGTCTTTGACAGAGTCTAGAACAATCAGTCAATTTATCCTATGAGCATTAGTTGAATGACTACTATGCTCTGTGCTTTGGGATATACAAGCATGCACACTGTTAATGCCACCATGAGCCCTTCAGGCTCTTAGCTCAAGTATTTGCCCTCAATGAGGCCTTCTTAATCCCAAATTCCATTCTTTAGGTGCTGTGTTCCCATGTGTGACACATTTTTTTGTCTTAATGCAATATTTTTTTAAATATCCTTTCTCTTTAATCACTGCTACTGCAAACCAAATCTATTTTTCTTGCCACTGTACCTTATCTACAGATAAGGGAGTAACAGACAGTGGGCAATTCATATCACCTAAATGACACAGTAGTTGATTAACAAAACATATTGTAGTGAATGTCTAAGCAAAATAGAGAAAGTATCTGGCATTATATTGAGTCAAAGCACATACTGGCGCAACCTGAGAGACTCAGGAAGGCTTCATAACAGGGAGACACGAACAGGCCCCCTGCAGCAGTATAAAAGTCTGCCTGGCACAGCTTTGGGGGCCAGAGGGAGTCACTCAAGATACAGTTATGCCAAGGTCTAGCATGTTTAGCAATCAGATTAATTCAGGTTTTTGTGAACATAGTAGGATACAGCTGCAGATACAGATTGTAATCATGAGCTGCGTAAAGCAAGCATTTCATGGGAGAAAAGTAAGACTCACATCTATAAAGCCAAGCTCAGAGTCAGAGCCAGGAGTGTAGAATAGAAAGGCACAGGGGGATAAGGACTGAGGCTTACTGAACCTCCCGTAAGGCAAGCCTCTGAATGTAGTGGACCCTGTCATTTAAAGCAACTAGAAGAATGACAATCTTCAATGCTAACTGCTGCAGCATTCTTAAAGTTATTTCTATAGGCGTACCTAGCAAGACAGCCTGTGGTGATGCAAGCTGGCAAACATTTCAGTAGAACATATTTCAAACTCCAACTGCAACAGAAAACCTCAACTCTTACGTCCCACGGCTCCAATGCCTTGCTGAGCAAGGCCACATCTAAGAGGACACCAAGCATTGTCCTCATGAACTTTTGTGTGTAGTAAAGTGCTCGACACAAGGCAGCCTCTGCACAAGCAAATCCAGCAGGAAGCAGGTCCCATGGCATTCTGGGAAGTCCTATGCAGAGGAACCAGCAGAAAATCAAAGGGCTATGATTCACTGCTATGGAGGTTCAATGATCCAAACTCTGAGAAATGGGAGGCTACCACTAACACCATCCACTGAGTGCAAAGGACATGTCTGGGAGTGCAAAGAATGAAGGAGAGAAGCAAATGCCTGCCAAAATGTGCAGAACTTCATCAGTTTCTAGCCCAAGGTTGACCACAGCTACTGGAAGTTGTATCTTATTTTCCAAAGGCATTTAGCTAAGTAAGTGCCAAACTGGAATCCATCTGGCTATTTAAAGATTATAATTAGAAAATTGTGTATGGTGGCTCCTTTCTGTAATTCTAGCACTGAAACAGGAGGATCACTGTGAGTTCCAGGTCAGCCGGGGCTAACCAGGAAGACCATCCCTCAAAAAAAAGCACAATTTACTAATCTGGTTACTAGAGTAGACCAGTTCAGGCACCCTCTCGACTATTGCTGGTAGTCAAAGGTGGGGTCATCCTTGTGAATTCCTGGGAACTTCCCTAGCACTCTGTTTCTCCCTGTTCCCATGATGTCTTCATTTATCATGGTATCTCTTTCCTTGCTCTCCCATTCTGTCCCTGTTCCAGCTCGAAACTCCTATTTCCTTATGTCCTCCTTAACTGTCATCATAGAGCCTTCATCCAGTGACTGATGGAAGTGGATATAGAAATCCACAGCCGGGGACCAGGCCAAGCTCCAGGAGTTCAATCGATGAGAGAGAGGAGGGATTCTATAAGCAAGGGACATCGAGATCATGATGGGAAAACTTACAGAAATGGCCAGCCAAACTAGTGGAAACCCATGAACTGTGGACCAATAGCTTTGGAGCCCCCATGGGGCTGGACTAGGCCCTCTGGATAGGTGAGACAGTTGTTTAGCTTGAACTGTTTGGGGGGGCTGCAGACAGGGGGATTGGGATCCATCCCTGGTGCATGAGCGAGTGTGGTGATAATGTGTCCCCCAATACATTATGCACCCTAATAAACTTATCTGGGGTCAGAGAACAGAACAGCCACTAGACAGACATAGAGGCCAGAAAACGGTGGCACACACACCTTTAATCCTATCACTTGGGAGGCAGAGATCCATCCAGATCTCTGTGAGTTCAAGGCCACACTGGAAACAGCCAGGGCTTTGATCCCAGGAAGTGATAGCAGGAAGCAAAAAGGTATATAAGGCATTAGGACCAGGAACTAGAGGCTTTTAAGCTTTTAGGCTTTTAGCAGCAATTCAGCTGAGATCAATTTGGATGAGGACTCAGAGGCTTCCAATCTGAGGAAACAAGATCAGCTGAGAAGTTGGTGAGGCGAGGTTAGCTGTGGCTTGTTCTGTATCCCTGATCTTTCAGAATTTACCCCAATAGCGGGCACTGAGGTTTTTTTTTTTTTTTTTAATAAGACCATTTAAGATTCATCTTACAAGCAGGCTTTTTGGAGCCCAGTGCCTTTGGTGTGACGCCTTGCACAGCCTTGGTGCAGCTGGGAGGGGCTTGGACCTGCCTTGACTGAATACACCAGGCTCTGCTGACTCCCCATGGGAGACCTTGACTTGGAGGAGGTAGGAATGGGGGATGGGTTGGGGAGGAAGGCTGGGGGGCAGGAGGAGGGAAGAGACCTGTGGTTTATATTTAAAATGAATAGAAAATTTCTTAATAATAAAAATTAAAAAAGAACAATTTTTAAAGATTATAATATTTTAAAGGATTATAATTAGATACTTGGTTATATGACAAAATATCCAGAAATAACTAACTTCAGTGATTAAAACGTAGCAAAAAGGCTGGGCGGTGGTGGTGCACGCCTTTAATCCCAGCACTCGGGAGGCAGAGGCAGGAGGATCTCTGTGAGTTTGAGGCCAGCCTGGTCTACAAAGCGAATTCCAGGAAAGGGGCAAAGCTACACAGAGAAACCCTGTCTCGAAAAACCAAAACAAAACAAAAACAAAACAAAAAACAAAAAACAAAAAACCTTAGAAAAAAAAAAAAAGAAGAACAAGAAGTAAAAACACACGCACAAAACACCTGATTAAAGTCAGAGTTCTGAACCATGACCTTCTACAAATAATTTTTAAAATGTGTTTTTATGAGATTTTTCAAAACTTTAATCAATCCTAGGGTCTCTGAAGCTAGGGCTCCCTGTGTCGTCCTTGTTTGTATACACTAACTTTTCTGTAAATGCTACTTACATGGAACAGTTCCTTAAAGTGTAAATTTATTTTAGTCCCTACCCAAATCATTTTCTCTTAACGAGTACACACTATGGCTTGATATTTTTAGGGCTTCTTTTTGAATCATACTCAACAGGATGAGGTGGGGTGCTGCTGGTTGTCAAACATTTTGGTAGAATTCATTTTAGAAGTTAAAAGAAGTATTGTCACCATGTTTATAAAACATAGTTTTCTTCTTAGCTGAAAGCAGGGCTCTACTGGTGAGGAGTGGGGTGTAAGAAGGGCACACTCAAAAGACGCAGATCAATACTTAGAAGACACTGGTTGCGGGAAAAAGACCAAGTGTCCAAACCTGGGGGGTGGTGCTGGAGTGAGCCACTGTCCATTTAACCCTCCATTTAGCATTGTGCGTCTCAGTCTTCACTCTAAGACAACAGGGGTAGAGTAAACAGTGCAGGAGCCTCTGTCTAAACAAATGTTAGTATCCTGTAGCAAACGTTTATTTGGATAAATTAGGCCTCTTTTATTGAAAGATTGTACGTGGCCTTTTAAAATCTGAGCTTGTCTGAGGTTTCTGTTCTATGATTTACCCTGGGTACCATTTAATCATTTTCTTCCTCTCTCCGATCATTTAAAGCCATGTAGTTAAAATCCAACTCTTCAATGTTTTCCAGTTTCCCTAAATTCTTCCCTTTTGGAATTTTGCTGTAGCATAATGTCAATCTATTCTCCATCCCCTTTAAAACCCCAGTCCTCCTGAAGCCCAGGGGACCTCGCTGCCATGGTCCAGTCTCATTGATGCTGGAAGATGACATGGCAAAGATACTTTCCCCCCAGGATTCAATCACTTGCTTCATCAACCAATTTCCCCTTGTGGTTCAGAATTAGGACCACACTAACTGTTTCCCAGTTCCTTCTCTCTACCCTCTGAGAGGTGAGATTATGAGAAATTGTGGCCTCCTTGAGTCATGTGGGCAGCAAAGCCCAAACCTGTAATCATCTGGGGCTTAGAGTGTCTCGCTGACTGCCCTTATTAGTTGAATGGGAATGGGAATGGCCAGTTTCTCTCCTGAATTCTCATCAGGGCGAACCCACTAAAAACATTAACATAGTAAGTAGAGGTTGCTGGACTCTGAGGTCTTCTTCCTCCCATCTCCCAAGGATGTCCTGGAGAGGTGACTGTGCTGCAGTCCACAGGCTAGCTCTGCCCTCACCTCTCTTTTCCCAGTATATTATTTTTCATAAACGCAGTTGAACAGGGATTAGTAAATCTATACCAGTTAGGAAAGATCCACAGGCAAGTATGCTCACACACACACACACACACACACACACACACACACACACACA
>CABHPP010134571.1:0-22331 GCA_902168425.1 Peromyscus attwateri
TTTTTTTTTTTTTTTTTTTAAGATGGAATCTCTCTGTGTAGAACAGAGTGGCCTAAAACAGAGATCGGCCTGCTGGTCGTGTGAGTGCTGGGATTAAAGGTGTGCACCAGCACACCTGGCTTTGTCCATTCTTATTAAATCATCAGAGGAAGGAGAGAGTCTGTGGGTTATGAAGCAGAAATCATCAATGCATGAATGTTTTGTTGGTTTTTATGTAAACATTATTTCACTGTATTTTGCAGCCTTTGGCACGATGTCAAAGCCATAATAAATCCTCAGTAAATACTCACTGAAACATTTCCAGTACAACTGACCAGAATTCCCAATGTTTTAAATACAATTAAGTGACATTGAAGGCAAGCAGTCACTCGGTGTGTCCACGGGAAGAAATCCTGTGAATTAAAACAGCGATTCATATTCAGCATGTTAGGCTAAGGAGTTGGGAGTAGGAATTTTCAGCTATTCGCTGGAGCGAATTTCTGTTACAAACTGACACCCAAGCCTCTGGTGCTGAGGTGGGGCCGAGGCATCGGGATAAAGTTTTCTAGTCCTCATTCATCCCTCTGTCCTCTCTCTTCCTTCTGTTCTCCACCCAAGACCAACTAACTATGCCACCTTAGAAAACAAGTCCTCATTAGGACCTTGCCTAGAGGATTTAAATCTGCCTTATGCCTCAAAACCAAATCTATTGAGTTTTCTTCTCTATGGAAAAAGGGGAAGAAGTTTCTAAGTGTGGTGATTAGAGGCTATCCGGAGAGCCTGGAAATGAAACTTAAGGAATTCTGCTTTCCACTTGGTTGGAGAACAAGGGGTGTGTCTGTCTGTCTGTCTGTCTGTCTGTGTCTGTGTGAGTGTTCACAGCTCACAAATGAACCTCTTTATAAGTGCCTGGGACATTCAGACCTTTCTCTGAGTGCACCATCAGTATATAATTCAT
Organism: Peromyscus attwateri; assembly: GCA_902168425.1. Classification (NCBI taxonomy): domain Eukaryota; kingdom Metazoa; phylum Chordata; class Mammalia; order Rodentia; family Cricetidae; genus Peromyscus; species Peromyscus attwateri. The sequence goes on from CABHPP010134571.1 coordinate 938, forward strand.
TGGTGTAACCTGCTCCCAAGAGGCTGAGCGTTGTAAGTTCATCTTGTTAAGCTGACTTAATTAGTCACATCTGTCCTAGACAAAACATCCAGGCCTCCAGGACTGCTCTCTGCGTGCTGTGAATTAATCATGTTTAGCTTTTCCTGTGCTTGACTGAGGTGAATGTCCCCAGGAAAGGGAAATTTTTGATGGAGAGCAAAAAGAAGCCATGTTCTTGGTACATGGGACAGACACTTTGAGATACAGGGACTATTTGGACTGTCTGTCATGGTTGCAGAATTGAAGCCAAATGAGAGAGCCAGGCAGTGGAGTTGCTGAAAAAGGACACCAAAGGTTGTGGACGATAAGGGCCAGCTGCCATTTCTGAGTGTTTTCGTCTTAGCTGAAGATACCCTTGGAGGGATAAGATGTTCTCTTCCCTCTCATTTCCTGCACACTCATGTATGTTAGAATTTAAGCTGGTGTCTGTAGTAAGGTCCAGATGTGCCAGTGAACCCAGCAAACCACTGGGTCAGCCTGAGATGTCACCTCACTCGGGGCTTCACGTCTTTGGAGAAGTACACTCTGGTTCTGACAACTGCTGCGTGTTGCTCTTCAGCAGCAAGTCCATCCTATCTGAGGTTCTTCTGAGCATAGAGTCATTCCCACATTACCATATGAGGTCCAGGAACCCCGTGCTTGGACCAGGCACTTCTTAATGAGACTTGCATAAATGAACCATAGGAAAGATTTTAGAAGATGCTTTAACAGACGTTTTTCAATGATGAGAGTCAATTCTTCTGCATTAGTAACTTCAAGATTGGTCCCAGAGCATGTGGCTATCAAGGCAGTGATGCGGCTTTGTGAAGGACAGTGCGTGTGGATCTGTGTGCACATGAGGTTTGTCTTCGGATCTTGTAGACCAGACTTTCTGCTTCCGATGCAATTTTTTAGTTCCAATTATTATTATTATTATTATTATTATTATTGTTATTATTAGGTGTTGTAACTAGGCTGCTTCCTGTTGAGCTTTGCCATTTTGGACTATTTAAAACAATGCTTTCCTGACAAGGTAACAACAGTTGGTAGACTACAGCAGAAAATTATGAGACCACCTGTCTCTGGTCCAGCCAGTGGCATTTAAAGGCTATTTGAAAATTTACCCAGTTGTTTTCACCCTTGTACCTTACCTATCAAACACCATCTGGGAAGGAGGTAGTTAACATGAGTGAAATTCCAAGATAGCAGAAATTTAAGTATAAATATGAAAATACAAAATTATCTGCTCCTCTGACATCATATATTTGGTTTTTTTTGTTCTTTTTTTGTTTGTTTGTTTGTTTTGGTTTTTCGAGACAGGGTTTATCCATGTAGGTTTGGTGCCTGTCCTGGATCTCACTTTGTAGACCAGGCTGGCCTCGAACTCAGAGATCTTCCTGGCTCTGCCTCCTGAGTGCTGGAATTAAAGGCATACACCACCACCACCTGGCTCTGACATCATAATTTTAAACACTGCTTTCAGGGTGTGTTTTAAGTGCTCTTCTTTTCTCTTCTTCTGTTTCCTGCCTTCTCTGAGAGCTTCATTAAATTGTTATTTGAAGCTGGGATCAAACCAAGGGCCTTTGGCAGTAAGACAAATGGTCTACCCCTGACCCACACTCCTATCCCCAGTCCCTTTAAAAAGTCATTCTAACTTCTAGTCAGAACCCTCAGGGTTTGCCACCTTAACTGGACCCTAACTTCTTTGGGTAGAGAACAATGACTTTCTGATGGATTTTGAAAGGGCAGAACTTCCTAGTTACTAATTTCAAAGCAATAATATTTCAAATGAGATTTATGGACATTCTGACCATTGGGTAAGATCATGACAACCTTAGACAATCTGTAGGTTCTTAGTAAACATTCAATAATGACCATGATTGCAAAACTTACTCAAAGAGCTTATGTGGAGAATTTTAAGCAAAAATGATGCTTGAATTTACTTTATAGATTCACTTGAAAAATACAAATGGAATTACACAAAGTGTCTTCCCCCATTGCGAATAACTGAAAGAGGCACAGGCAGGAGAGGGAGGGAGGGAAGGGGGGAGGGATGGGCAGAGAGAGAGAGAGAGAGAGAGAATGAGAAAGAGACAGAGAGTCACTCACCCCCCCTGAGTGACTCAATCTTTGGTATCTCATGGGTACCTAAGAAAGCCAAAATGAAGATCAGAGACTCTCTGCCTCAGTTGCAGCATGGCTTGCAGGTGAAGCCAAAGTGGCATCATAGCTTGGAGAATGCATTGTTTTTTTGTTTTTGTTTTTGTTTGTTTTGTTTTGTTTTGTTTTGTTTTTTAGAGCTTGGTTTGATCCATATATACCTCTCCTTTTTTACATTGTAATGCTTAAGGCAGATAACAATACTAATTTCATACTTGTCTGAATGCAAACAAAATATTGGGGTGTTTTTTCAAAATTATTTCTGTGCGTGCGTGCATGCGTGTGTGTGTGTGTGTGTGTGTGTGTGTGTGTGTGTGTGTGTGTGCGCGTGCGCGCGCGCACTCATGTGCATGGTGGAAAGCACACATATGTCAACCAGAGCAATCTAGTGAAGTTTGATCCTCTCCTTCCACCTTTGTGTGGGTTCTGGAGATTGAACTAAGGTTGCCGTGGGTGCGGTACCAGCACTTTTCCCAGCTGAGCCATCTTGCTGTCCATGAAGTATGTCTTGAAACACAGGCACATTCTTTCTGTTAGGTAGTGATGCCCAGTGCCTTGCATGAATTACAAGTTCTCTGTGGCCCTGAATCGGTGATGTATTGATTGAGGTTTTATAGGCTCCCTAGCACTTCAAATAGTAATATATTTGCTACATAAGTATTGCTTAAGTGAGTGAGTTGGTGTTTTAATGTTTAAGTGTGTCTACTCTTAAAATCTTGACAGACATTCAAATGTGCACAGGTGTATGTTGGTCTTTGTTTAGCACCATGACAAGAGAAAGAAAAAGATCCTGAATAAGTTACAGTTAATAAAAACTCAGATTTTTAAAGAAAGAATATGTAAGTTTTTGAAACCAGGCAAAGCTTAGATAAATCAAGCTCAAAAGAGATTGTAAAATGAAAATAATTCCATTTTAAGTAAAAGAGAAACTTCCAGGAAATTCATAGGTAATGAGTGGGGAAGAGTAGCTAGTTTGAAGAAAATCCATCAATGAAGGAAACTCTAGCAGGCGCATTTATCCCCACTGTAAACATTGCTTTGGAGACGGGGCTTCAGAAACAAAGTGAGATTTAGACCCATTCATCAGAATTCTTCTGTCTCTTTGAGGGCTGACAAGAAGCCAGAACAAAGATTTGCCTTTTTAAGAATGACCGTGTGGAGTTGAGGATGTAGCTCAGAGTTCATGCCTCCCATGTGTAAAGACTACTCCTCATTCCAACGTACATCTTAGAATAGGAGACAGTCTATGCAGAAACCTTAGGTTTCTCCTCTCTTCTATGTGTAAGAATGATGAACCCTACGTTTTACGAATTTTCCTACTAAAAACAGGTTTATGAGCAGGAGACTTGGATCCTGCAGAGACATTCTCTGGGTTTTGTCCTGATTCTTCTGCTGGCATCTGTCAATAAATCCAGTGTGACCATTTTCTGATGCTCAGACTTGCCACAGAGGCCGGTCACCTCCTGGGCTGTTCCTTGAATGTGCTTGTCCGTTGTCCCTGTCACTGTGTTTAAGACTGTGTCAGCGTTTCCACTAAGAGACATTTTCATTCCCTGGGGTTTCTAAATGTCATTAAAATTCAAGCCAAATTCAAACCCTGCTGTAAAAGAGTCTTTTTCCCTTTCTCTATGCATAATGAATATAAACCAAGAACCTCCACCAATTCTAAGTTTAGTTCTGTGCTTAAACTTTCTGCACAGAATGAGACTCAATAAGGGACATTGACACCTCTTTGTAGCCTGAGACTGAAGAAAATGTAAAAAAAAAAAAAAGTTTACAGCCTCTGAAAATGACATGTTCTGTTTAATGAACACGGAGGTGGGTGCTCTGCCCCCTCTCCCCGTCCCCCATGTCTGTCTGTCTCTCTCTGTGTGTCTCCCTCCCTCCCTCCTTCCCCATTCCTTGATTAGTTACAGGTAGTCTCCTCCACTTCTGCTTCCCTACTGTGTTTCTAAAATCCAACAGGTATCTTTCTGTCTAAATTTTTCTGTGTACCGTTGTAGGTCTTACAGAAGTTTTACTCTGGGTAAATATGTACTTTCTGCCAGCCCTGAAGATTTTGGTCCTTTGAAGTTTTAAGGCCGCATGTTCTTCTTTTCTATGATTTATTAGATTGTTGATAAATGTGTTTCCTGGAAGCAAGGAGGCTAGTAAACTTGTTTACCTTAAGCAGTTGTTTTTTTTTGTTGTTGTTGTTTGTTTGTTTCTCAGAACTTTTTTCCTTGTTTTTTCAGGTTGATGGAGGATGGCATGTTTAAATAGCAGTTATGTACTGAGCCTGTCCTCCTCAGTGTCAGCTTAGTTATAGTTTCTCTCAGGGTGGTGCACTAAAGGGGCAGGTGGTCATGGACTTTCCTGAAGGATCCTCAAATCCCATCTCTTACTTCATGGTGAAGAAATGGCTTTGGGTGCTACCATAGGAACAAAAAGAGGCTTTTTGGATATGAATTGCTTAGTCTAGTTGGTTTGGATAATTCCAGGTACTTAATTGGTATTTGCTTAAGAATTCTTGAATCATTAGTGTTGAACTTTTGAGAACTTAGAATGGGTGCCTGTACATTTCTACTAATTTCATTAAAATTAAAAAAAAATCATATATTATTATTGTGTGTGATGGGGTGTGCATGTGTACTAAAGTCAAGGTGTGTTTGTGTGTACATATGCGTGGGTGTGTGCATGTGTGTGTGTGTGTGTGCGCGTGTGTGTGTGTGTGTGTGTGTGTGTGAGAGAGAGAGAGAGAGAGAGAGAGAGAGAGAGAGAGAGAGAGAACAATTCTGTGGACTGGATTCTCTCCTTCCATGTTTGTGTGCATTCTGGGGCTCAAACTCAGGTTGTCAGGCCTACTGGCAAATGCTTTGTTTGTGGAGCCTTCCTGCTGGCCCAGTGTCCTTCATTTAATGCCCATCGTGGAATGGTTGTCTTGTTGACATTACAAATTGCAGACTGTGATGGCCAGTGGTCCTGAGACTTCCAGTCAGACAAGTGAATCATGAACTTCCTTCTGGTCTAGTAGGACGAAGCAGTTCATGGCACCCGAGCTTCTGTGAAGGAATTCCTTGTGGGCATTTCTCCAGGTCAGACGGAGAGTGCCCCATCAGCTCAGATTGGGAGCACCTCCTCAGATCAGATTGGGAGCACCTCTTCAGCTCAGATTGGGAGCACTTTCGCAGGTCTGTTTGGGAGTACTCCATTAGGTCAAACTTGGAGCTCAGATTAGGAGTGCTTCCTAGAGTCAGATTGGGAGCAGCCCATCAGCTCTTCCTAAGGTTAGTATAAGAGAACTAGAATGACGTTTAAACTTCACTGGCTTGGGACACGAGGCAGCGTCTTACCCACTGGCCCTGTAGCCTTAGTGATCTCCAGTATCTTTCAGAATTGCTGGACTGCACATAGGGTTAAAAACTTCCCCACTGCTGACATTTGGAGCATTTTCAATATAGTGAGAAAAATAAACATCTCTGGTGAAAACAATGTGTTGATGTGTATGTGTGGGTGTGTGGGTGTGTGTGTGTACATGCATATGTGTGCACTTGTACAGATGTGTGAGACAAAACAGATTTTGCCTTTGAATAGTTTTCATTCAAATAAAGGAGTGAGTCGTTGTTTAACGACAGCCGTGCAAAGAGGAGCATATTGGGAATGTAGAAACTAAAATGAAAACACAAAGAACTCGGGTGAAAGGGAACCTGTGAAACACTGAAAAGTGGTGGGAGAAAACCATCCACACAGCGAGGCTTCCAAGGGGCAGACTGCTCTTACATTTTCACATCGCCGCCTGTACACTAAGAACGCGTTGTCCCTCCAGCAGAGCCAGACTCAGGCGATGGTGGACAAGGCTCAGTGTGCAGGGCTGTTTGGAGTAGGAATGCCCTGTTCTGCCAAGACTGTCATTATGACCCTGAAATGTGCCCTTTTTCGAAGGGCCAGAATTCAGAGGCTGTCCTTCCAGCTTCCACACTGATTTAGACAGCAGATGCATTAAAAGGCAACGTGGAATTTAGAATCATTTGTCATATGGCTTCAAGGCAAAAAAAGAAAAAAAGAAAGGCTATCTGGCCAGAGCAAGAATTCCTTAAGTGTTACTAGGTCCTACATTTCTAAATGTAAAATCCCAGGCCAGAAGTTGTTGGGTGCCAAGGACCTTTACTGTGATGTCTCAGCCTAGTGCAAGCTGACTGCTGTGCTGCCGTGGTTCTTGCGGTCCACATGGCCCTCTTGAGTTGCAGCTGAAGCCAGGCCTGAGGATATTATTGTTTCCCATGTTCACTTACTCTCTGGTTCCATCCACACTTCTTTGTTTCCTTCCCACCAGAACTCTCCTGTGAGCTGCTAAATCTGTCTACTTGGACTGAGGGTCCCGTCACGGCTGCATCAGGAGGGTAGCTGGTTTGAGTTCAGTTGCTGAGCCTCCTGGGTTCCTTTATTTTAAACCTCTTAAGAAATACGGCCCCAATTTGGCTTTCTTTTCACGTCTCATGGGGACCACGGTTTCTCTAACCTGTGGCCTTCCTCTTTCAGAAGATTTTTCTTCAAGTATATCGCCCGCCCCTTAAGCCCTGCTTGGAAAATATAAACGTAAATCATCCAGGATAGTAATGGTTAACTATGCTAAAAGATATTTGAGGACTGTTTCACTGTTACTGTGGTTGAAGCTATAAAATTTCATTTATAGATATAATAACTTCTCTCTCACTAGAGAAAAAAATATCAAAGCTCATTGTGATTTCATGACATCTTATCTCCTCGGAAACACCATTCCTTCTCCCACCTGGGAACACACGAGTGGAAGGCATTCCAGGAGCCAGAGAGGAGCCCAGGATGCAGGCTTGGCCAGCACCCAACCTGCACTCACTTGTCCCTCACTTTCGTTAAATGACAGTGTACACCACCAAAACAGGGGCTCCACCGACACATTCCAAATCGAATCAATATTTTTATTGTAGTTAGAACACTGGTGGCCTCTGCTGAAGTTTGGAAAACAGCATCGCTGGGCCCAGATTTTCTCTCCTGTCAAAGCCTCCTTACTTTCCATGAACCAATGACCCGAGTTACGGTCACAGACTGAAGGAGCAGAGGCAAAGTCTTAGGCTAAGGAAGTCCAGCTGAGTCAGAGCTGCAAGCAGGGGGTTTGTGTTCTAAGGTGAGTCCCTTTATTAACTCAAGCCTCCAGTTCCTCTTATGTGAAGTGAAGGAACACTTTGCCATGTGTTCCTGATAACCAAAAGCCTTCTGCAAGTATATACTTAATGGTAAAACAGAAGAAAATTACATTTAATGTTTGCTATCCAATGGTGTTTTGTAGAATCACCAATATCACACAATAAAAGGAGGGGAGGGGGAGGAGAGGAAACATATAAAATGGAACCTGAACAAGATAAGAAAATTATTCAAAATGCAATGTAATAATGTAATGTCAGTGACACACCCCTGAAAATCTGTGGTTCTGCAGAAGGTGCAGGAGAGAAGGAAACACAGAGCTCACAGAAGTACACAGGCAGAGGCCTACCATGTTACCCACCCTGAGGAAACACAGAGGTCAGAGAAGTGCACAGGCAGAGGCCTACCATGTTACCCACCCTGAGAGGACATTGGGCCCCGAGGATGGCTTTGGGGGCTCAGAGGGCTCAGGTGTGTCTGTCATGGTGGACTTTGTGTGATGTGTTGTTTTAGAAAGCTCTAGCTCAAGTTTATAGCCACCTGCTTCTATGTTTTCTCTACTATTTTAAATATTTAAATTGTATAGCACAGCTTATAATCTATCCTTAGAATTAATTTTTGTAAATTATATGAGGTAATGACCTGACTTCTGTGTTTACTCATTTATGTATTTTCTGAATAACCTTGAACTCTTGTTCCTTCTGCCTTTCGCTCCCAAGTGCTGGGGTTTAACCTGTAGATTTTTCCGACACAATTGACTGAATACAGCAACAGTTCCTAACTGACTTGAAAGGCTACCTTTATTATATACTAGCCAGTAGGGTGCTATTTCTAGATGATATTGAATTTGATCAGACTTGACATACCCAATGTGTAAGAGCAGACCACCTCCCAACTCTGGTCTGATAGACCATTTTGACATTTAGCAGCATATGTCCATTTTCATTTTTTCCTCCAGATAATAAAAATTCAATTTCCAGCTGAACTTTTGAGTAAATTTGACAAGTTCCCTTAAAAAAATATTCTTGTTAGAAATTAATTTGGTATCACTTTGAATATTAGTCTGACTATTATCATTATTAGTCTGGGGAATATTTTTGTCTTTAATATCTCAAATCTCCCCACTAAGGAATGCTTATTCTAGTCAACTTTTATGATACTCAATATGTCTTTACACTTTACATATAGTTTGCATATTTCTTATGAACTCAATTACTAGATACTTTATGTGTTCTTAATTCTTTCATTATATGTAATTTTTGCGAGTTATATGTTATAACAGTTAATTGATATATAGAAAAGCTATTGCATTTTGAATAATTTTCTTATCTTGTTCAGGTTCCATTTTATATGTTTCCTCTCCTCCCCCTCCCCTCCTTTTATTGTGTGATATTGGTGATTCTACAAAACACCATTGGATAGCAAACATTAAATGTAATTTTCTTCTGTTTTACCATTAAGTATATACTTGCAGAAGGCTTTTGGTTATCAGAAACCAAGAATAAGGAAATTACTTCGTAAAGGAATTCTTCAGTCTTTCCTAGAATAATAAGGGAACCCAAACCCAGCAAACAGAGTGGTGCATGTTACACTTACAGAGTGCTACCTCTACAGTTTTCAAGATCATTCTCTAGTTATCTTTTCTAATCTATTTGTGTTGTCATTTTAAAAAGAATTTTTCCTATATCTAAATGTCCTTGAATTCTTGGGGAATTTTTCATTTCATCATACTATATCATTCTCCTGAATTCAGCTTACATTCTACTAGTAAACATTCCAGTTAGTGATTTTACATCAAAATTCTTGAGTGAGATTTGTCTGTAATTTTATGTCATTCTGATGCTCCTACATAGCTTTAGTAAAAGAGTTATGCTCATCTTGTGGAAAGAACTAGAAACTATTTTGCCTTTTTTTTTTTATTCTGGAAACTTTTAAATGATGTATTAGCTCTTCTTCATGTCATGAAAGTTTGAAAGAATTTACCTATGAGATAACATTGGCCTGTGAGTCACTGAGATGGTCTTGGGCTGTGATCTATTGGGATGACCTTGGCCTTGAGTCATTGAGAAGAACTTGGCTGTGAGTCATTGCTTCTCGGCTTATCCTCATTCATTATTCATCTTTCTCCTGTATGTCATGAACAGTTTCATAACTTTATCTTTCAAATTACTGCTTTTGGCTTCAATCCCATCCCCATTTATTAACCAGCTTTATACTGAAGTTGATCTTTTTTATTTTAGTATCTTATTTTCATTCTCCAAGAATGTCATCGTCTTTTTATCTTCTGTTACAGTGTGGACCTTAAATTTCCCTCAAACCTCATGTGTTAAAAGTGGGGTCACCAGCCTAGGGGAAATGGTGGGACCATTAGGAGATGAGGCAGGGGGAGGGAGTTAGGATAGTAGGGGCTTCCCTTGAAGGGGTCACTGGGATGCTGACCCTTGCCCTCTCTTTCTCTTGTTTCCTTGCCTCCATGAGGTGAACAAATTTTTTCCTCAAGGCATTCCCTGCTGTGACGCTCCCCCTTTCCACAGGCTTCAAAATAGAGCCAACCAACCTCGATGGAAACTGGGAGCCACACAAACTTTCCAGCCATTGAACTTGGTTTTTCTACATCCATTTTATCATAGTGATAAGCACAATCAGAAAGTATCACTTATTTGTCATAGCAGTTGAGAGAACAGAAGTTACTTGAAAATATTTTCAATCTCCTCCTCCTCCTCCTCCTCCTCCTCCTCCTCCTCCTCCTCCTCCTTCTTCTCTCTCTCTCTCTCTCTCTCTCTCTCTCTCCTTCCTCTCTCCCTCTCCTTTTCTCTCTGGTGACTGAACCCAGGTCTTCACACAAGCTAAGCACACGTTCTACCACAACATGCCACTCTTGTGAAACTCTTGATGGTTTTTAAGCCTTTATTAGGAGTCCTTCTTGCCTTTTCAACATGTCTACTGATTTGTTTGAAGAATATTTGTTGACAGGTGACCCATTAAGTTCTCACTGAGTCAAGAAGGCAGAAAAGGCATGACCTTCTTCTGATGAGTGTCCTTTAACTGGTGACTCTCCTGATTCCACTGACATCTCCTTGGTTCTGTTTGGGAATTGCTGACCTGCAGTATATTCTGCGCTCTGTTGGGAGAAGCCACTTACAGCCTGTCCACATGTTCAAGTTGTAGTGTCCTATTTAGATTTCTACACCAATGCAATGCCATATGTTGTCCATCTTTCATGACTTTCTCAACTTTTCTGACTTGACAACAATTAGTTTGATTGTTGTCATGCACTGCTATGTCTATATTTGATTTTAAATTTACATTCTATAGTATAATTTTAAAGGACAAATGAATCAAACATTCAGTGAACTAACTTAAAGGAGAATTCTGTAATACATATTTAGTAAACGCTTTTTTTTTGTTTTTTTTCTTGTTTGTTTTTTTTGAGACAGGGTTTCTCTGTGTAGCTTTGTGCCTTTCCTGGAACTCGCTTTGGAGACCAGGCTGGCCTCGAACACACAAAGATCCGCCTGCCTCTGCCTCCCAAGTGCTGGGATTAAAGGCGTGCGCCACCACCGCCCGGCACTAGTAAACGCTTTTATCATAAAAAAAAATACGTCTTTTGTTTCAGATAGTGGACACACTCACAATTGTGCATGCATATGCAATTCAAGAAATAATAAATTCAGAGTAATTTCTGAGCCATCACAGAATTATTAATAGGACAGTACAATGGCTCAGCTGGTGAAAGCTCTTACCAAGCAAGCCTGGCATCATGGTTAAATCCCTAGAATCAATGTAAACCCTCTGGCTGTGGTGGGTCACATCTGCAATGCCAGCACATACATGATAAGACAAGAGAATCATCTGGAAGCTTTAGGCAGTCTAGCCTGGGGTCTAGCCTGGGGAATGCAGCACACAAAACAGGAGAGGCCCTACCACAACAGGGTTGAAAGACAGAAAGGAATCTCCAAGGTCCGAGGACCTCCATATGCACATCATGGTACACACGTGCTGTGGCACACCTCATACACATGCATAATTATACATTTTTTAAAAATTAAAAATGTCCTGGAGAGATGGCTTAGCTGTTTATAAGTGCTTACTGCTCTTCCAGAAGACCCAAGTTCCATTCCCAACACCCAAGTTCTGCTCACAGCTACATGCAACTCCAGCTTTAGAGAATCAAGGCTTTGATTTCTGTGGGCAGCCATATACATATCACACACACACACACACACACACACACACACACACACACACACACACAAAACTCTCTCTCCCTCTCCCCCCCCCACACACACAGAGATAAAACCCTTTTTAAATCTTTAAAAACATTATTGATAGGCTTCATCTGTATAAACATGGCTTGTTCTGATAGCAGACTTCCTGAGTTACATTGTTTCTAGAAAAACTTTCAGTATAATTGAATTAAATAAACGCACCTATAGTTATAACAATGTGATGTGGGGCTACTTGGCAGATGTGCCCCTTAGAAGTACACTCCTTGAAATGCTCCTGTCTACTCTGCACTGTCTACTCTGTAGTTAAGCATGTGACAGAAGATGCTAGAAACTCACTTTTCTTTTTGTCTTTCCATGGAAAACTTGAAGTTCTTTGAAGGGAAACTGCTGGGAATTTTTAAGTGAAAACAAGGAACTATGAATTCCACTACTTCCTGCCAACATTTCTTTCAAGCAAAATGATCAATAAATGGAGCATTAAATATCATATGCTTCAAAATATTTTTTTACCCTTTTGCACTTGAGTTACTTTTATGATTTTAGCTGGTGCTGTGAGGGTAGTTGGAGAAAACGACACAGGGAAAGCCATGGGAGGGAAAGGTCACCATGTTTGAAGACATCGTATTAACTAAAAGACACACTAAATGTGGTGTGTGTGTGTGCTTGATTTGTTTTGAAAATGTCAAAAACAGATTTGCTTCCCCTTAAGACTTTTATCACTTTTTCCCTCTTCCTCCTGTGGGTTTTTTTTTTCCTGACAATAGCATGTATTGTGTCTTTGAAGAGCACTCCTGCTTAGATCCCCCTTGGTTGGTTTGACTGTGACTGGTCCAAGGAAATATTCCACAGTGATTCTGTGTCTATCAGCAGTGATAAACTGGCCTCAGGATATTCTTCTGTGTGTTTTGATTCTCCTTCTCCGTCGACACACACAGCTGCAGCACCGATTACACAGTACACTTTTAAATGGGCCACTGTCCCCAGGTCTTTCCAAGACTGGCCGGTTCTTTCACTTGAACAACTGACATCTCTAGTGTCCTTTGCTTACAGTGACTTATTGTCATCTCTTAGTGGCTTGTGTTTTATCAAACGAGTCCTTCCCTGAATTACATCGCTATTGCTTTGGTTTGTCCTTGAAGACCGATGAGCTCAAGGACTTTGCATCCTTCCACTAGCTGGCTTCGCCGTCGGAAAAACATAAGCAATTACCAGAGCCAGTCTGAGCCCGTGGTTACAGCATGCTCCTTTACCAAGCTTTTTCTAGGCAGATGGGGCTCTGAAGTCGTTCTTTCTTTATTTTTCATTTCCTTTTATTAATTGACAAATAATAATCCCACACATTTATGGGGTACAATGTGAAGTCTGATACATGTATGCACATGGTACAATCAAGTCATGCTCACTAACACACATAGCACCTCAAATATTTATCATGTCTTTGTGGTGAGAACAGTTAAAAATCTCAATCTTCTGACATTTGCAGCACATTTATTACTAACCATATGTGATTCTCAATCTTGGAATGGCTGGATCCCGTGGTCATCCGCCCAGGCTTTTTCTGGACTGTCATGCTGTTTTCCCCCAACGGCTATAGTAATTTACATTCCTATTAACAATGGACCTTTGGTCCGTGGTGTCTCTAATGCGTGTTTCATATATACATATATATATATATAAAAATGTTTTTGTTTTTGGTTTTTTGGTTTTTTTTTTTTTGGAGCTGAGGATCGAACCCAGGGCTAAATCCCCAACCTCCTGTGGAAATGTTTTAGTTTAGTTTCTCCTTCACCTGTGCTCTGAGGGTCATATCCAAGAGTCATTGCCTCAGTGCGTCACGGAGCCTTCCCCTAGGTTTTCTTCTAGTGATTTTATGGTTTCTGGTCTTTAGTCCTACAGGGCTTTCTTTCCCAGTGATCCCCCACACCCTTTGTTGGAGATGCTGCTTGGTAATGGTGCATCTCAACATTTATCCTAAAAAGAATAGAAAAAGAGAGTCCTAAATCAAGAAGGGCACAAAAAATGGCAGAGGCTGGCTTCAGATCACCACACACATGTCGCCATGAAGAGATAGCTTGCATGCGTCAGCCGAGGACGTGAGGTAGCTGAGGCTATGAGGCATTGTGTGTTACCTCAATAACAATGTGGGGTTTGGGAGTCTAGTTACAAATAAAAGAGAAGTTCCGTGGCTGTGTACTAGTTTTCTACTTCACATAGTAAGTTACCATAAACATTATAAATCAATAGCATCGTATGATGTCACAGTTCTGTAGGTCAGACACCCGGGGCAGAATGCTGGAGTCTTGACTCAGTGTCTCACAGGCTAACATCAGGATGTCAGTTATTCGACTCCTTCAACACACGCAAAGAACCCACTTATAGATCTATCCAAGTCATTGGTGGAATTCATTTCCCTGTGGTTATAGGACTGAGGTAACCATTTCCTAGCCATTCTGATTCTAGACCTTTCTCTTGATCCTTCTCTGGCTTCTAGCTTCCTCCTCCTCCTCCTCCTCCTTTTTTCAGTTTTTTTGAGACAAGGTTTCTCTGTCCTGGAACTTGATCTGTAGACCAGACCAGCCTTGAACTCACAAAGATCCACCTGCCTCTGCCTCCCAAGTGCTGGGATTAAAGGTGTGCACCACCACTGTCCCCGCATCTTCTTGCTTTTTTCAAACAGCATTATCACATGCCAAGTGTGAATTTCTCTGACTTCCCCTTCACCTTAACCATCAAAACCTTTGCATTTAAGAGTTGATGCCATTATACTGAACCCATCTATATGATCAAAAGTAATCTCTCTATTTTGGGGTCAACTAGTTGCTGATCTTAATCAAATCTACAAAGTCCATTCCCCATATAATGTAACATACTCATGTGGCACTGAGAACAAAAGTTCTGTAGGGCCATATTTTGCCTTCCTAATGTAGACACATAACAAGAGATTTTGAAAGGTTTGTCTCACCCTCCTCCATTGTACAGATAAATATAGTATTAATAGCAACTGAAACCTTTTAATTAAAAGTTATCAGAAAGTACACTGCTTAAATGCTTTGGGTATGGACAGTCTACACACTGAGTAATGAGAACCCGTCTAGATAAGTAAGCTCGTTTATATTTCATTCATTTGTGCTCATTTATCTGCATAAAGGCCCCCATTTCTCGCTCTCATGTGCTCTCTACCTTCCATGTAGTTATATGTTACCTCACAACATAAAGTAGGCAACTGAGCATGCAGTTGGGCATCGGGCTGTTAACAGTGGTCTTCTGAGCAAGCTGGCAGGTAGCTGCAGTGGCCTGAGGAACACTGCGTGGCAGGAGTGCAGTAGACTTTGCTCTATAGTGATGGAAGCTGCAGTTTGTCACAGTCAGGCATGCCTGGCGGTGTGTGCAGTACTTTACCTCCATGTCATTTAGTCCTCACAATACCTCTGTTATTAATAATATCCTATGTCACTGCCCTCCTTTATAGGATGAGAGCAGGTATAAGTTAACAGAATGTGCATGTGAGAGCTGCTGCTGAGCCAGGCTTCCAGCTCAGGCTGGTTGACTTGAAAACATCACCAAGATGGGGGTTTATCTTTGTGAAATCTTTTTGCCCTCTTTCTTTAAGTCTGCCTCTACCTCCTGGGTCTTTCCCTCTCTCCACCAAAGATCTGGTGTCCTAATGACTTTCTCAACCCTCTGCCGCCATAGTGGGTCATTTGTCCCTCCAGAATTGATGATCTTCTCTGTCTCCATCAAAACCTACAGACTCCAATTCTGGGGACAGCTGATAATGACAAGATCTGAGAGCACTCCAAAGCACTCACACGAGGGCATCGGAGTGACAGAAATCGCAGTGTCACTGAACACTCTCAAGAGCCACTCACTGATTTTTCCTCCCGTTGATTTCCTTACTCAATTCTCACAGCTCCATGAAGCAGGCGGCGTTGGTACTGTCCTCATTTCCCACAGAAACCTGTGGGTCTCCAGGAGATTAAGGCCCTTCATTGGACTCCTTGGCTACTGCAAGCATCATTCCTGAAGATTAGGGTCAGCCCTCAACCTCCTTCATTTTTGCCAATCACCTCTAGCCTTCAGAATTTACTCCACCTCTGCGTCCTCTGACGGCTGATCATGCTCTTTGAGAGTCCCTTGTGAGCGTGTGAGACAGACGACAATTCGATAGAGTCAGCTTTGGACAGACAGTGGGAAGACTAAAGAATCTTTGCGGAGATGGCTAGGGATCTGGAGACGCATAGTAGCAGAGGGAGGCCCTTGCCTGCAGTGGTAGTTCTGCAGAGAGCTAGCTATCCAGTCCAGAACTGTGAGGAAGGCAGAAAAGAAAATAAATAAGCAAGGTGCCCTGTCACATGAGACCCAAGTGCCGGGCTCCTTAGAAGGGCAACTGCTTATCTGCAGGACAGCAAGTCTGCTGAGGGACAGACCCGCAGGGATATTCCTTCCTTCTCAGAGTGGCCACAGGATACCCAGAGCAGGCCTGGAGAGACCAGGCCTAGGGCCTGCCTTGCTTGTAGGTTCGACTTAAAACTTCCATGCCCTTCTCTACAAATCCACAGACCATGAAGGCATGGCTTAATTTTAAAAAGCTTAAATGAGGTCAAGCTTCAAGGACAGTACAGATAATATTTTCAAACAAGCCTGCAATGAAGCCCTTTGTTCTACAAACAGCATATCTCAACTTGAATGTTTTGTAAGCTTCGACTCCAAGATTTGGGCTTTTCTTAAATTTAGGGTAAAGCTGCATGGTCAGCTGTCTCCTATTAGGTCTGTCGCTGTGTCCAGCACTAACTAAAACTTTACACCCCGGGGCGGGTTTAAAGTGTGACAGTAATGTAATACTGAGTGGGTGAAGCCACAACAGTGAGGTCCCCAAGTGTGCTGTGTGCTCTATACTTAATCCTCCATATCAATGAAGATGTTTACTTTAAGAGGATTAACTTTTAAAAATTCCGATGCTATCTCCAATGGTGAGGCTCAGTAGCGTTCCTTTTAAGCCACTTTCACTCTTAATCTGTAATTAAAACCAACGTTTTCTTTTAATTTTAAAAGCTTGTCCTTGAACTAAAATAACACGGAACATTTTAACACGGCTCCCAGCAGCTGTAGCTACGTTTCATTTAAACCACGGAGACTGCCGTTAGATTTCTCAGTGCCAGACAGACTACAAATTATAACTGCAGCCGAATCAGAAGTGAGTGAGCTTCTGGATGCTGTAGGACCAGTGGGGCTGGGTGGGGTTTTTGGAGTTGTCCCTGCCTTTGGGTGGTACCCACGGATGACTGACTCTGCCTGAGATCCAATGGCATGCCCTTTGCCAGGTGGGGAGGTTATGTGTAGCCTCCTTTGCCTGTCACCCCATCCTGCAAAGATGATGTACTCGCCTCCAAAGGAAGGAGCCATGTGGAGAGAGCTCCCAGACAGAAGTTGTAAAGTAAAGCCAGAACACACTGAAACTCTAAGGTTTGGATGTGTGATTTAAAAAAAAAAAAAATACCGTTTAAAGAGAAGGCAGTTGTTTACCATGGCAGGAAAAAAGGGTTACCATCCATGATTGAACTGTAGAAATATTTTTACAAAGTTCCTTCTCATACTTACTATTCTGGTACTTGATTAGCAAATCCCATGCCAGATTAGGTCTAATAATATCTTATATTGTGTTGCACTGTGTACTGCAGAGTGCACGAACATCTGTTATTCTATTTGATCCTCATTATGACTCTATGAGGTAAAAGTACGGATAATTATTCCCACGTTCTGCAGGGTGGGAGGGAGTGACCTGCTGCAGCTACTTAACAGCAGAGCCAGAGAGAGAAGTGAGCGCTCTCAGCGCCCGATTCAGGCTCTTTCCATCCAGTTTTATGGTGTTTTCCATCCTGGTTAAATGGACTAAGAAAATTAATAATAATTTGCAGAGAGCTCTTGAAAGCAGTGACTGGGAGTTTATCTGGAGCTATTCTTTTTTTTTTTTTTTTTTTTTGGTAAATGGTCTGCTTTGAAAGCTGTGTAAGAGGTTCCAGAAAAGTGCGCAGCTACCCCTTGTCCCCCTTACAGCTGTGTACCACAAGCGTCTCAGTGGTGTCTCCTGGCATAGCGTGGTCCATGCTGTGGAGGACTGAGTGCTGGAGTCACAGCCGGTGGCACTTGTACTTCCTAAACACGTTCACTTCATGGGTCATGGCTGTTCTCTCCATGTGCTCCTGTTCTGTAGCGTGTTGATCCAGACACAAAGCGAGTCTCTTCCAGTGCCAGGAGCCCCTCCTCCCCAAGGCATGCACACAGTATGGTGGGCTGGATGGAAAATATGGAGAACATGAATGAGAGTCTTCCATCACATCGCTTCCTGACTTATCAGAAACATCACTTCCTCCTCCTGCCCTCCCAGCCCCACCCCTGCCCCCGGCTTGGGATTCAGCAGTCCCTCACAGCCTAAGCACAAGCTCAAGTCAGTGAGCTGCATTCTATCCCTGCCCTTGTCCTGCCCACATGGGACACTTCTCCTGTCTCCCCACCCCGACATGGCCTCCCAGCATCTCAAGTCTACTCTTCATGCCTTCCTTCCCTTTTAAACCTTTCTGCCCACTTCAACACCATGGTGGAGTCAGAACAGATGGTCTAGAAGTCTGTGAGTATCCACATTTGTGGATCTGTCCATTCCCTTCAACTGGCTAATCAAGAGATAGAGGTAGCAGAGAAACTTCCAGTTAAAAAAAACAGAAAAGAAATCAGACCAGGCAGAAATAACTTTGATTTTTTTCCTTATCAGTCTATCTGGTCCTTATCCTTTATAAAAAAATGAAATATGCACTATAAAGAAAAGTGAAACTGTGTTGTAGGGGTATAAAAACATGACATGGACAGAGAATAGCATAAGGTGGCTTTATTTTTTTAGTGGCTATTTACTTTTTAAAGTTAAATACAATATTTTAATTATTTGAGAATTTTACATATCCATACAGTGTATTTACTGCCCCCCCACACACACACACTCTTCCCTCTAATTCCTTCTAGGTCCACTCCCCCCACCCTCCCTACTTCATGTCCCCTTTGTTTTTTTAATAGCCCACTGAGTCCAGTTCATGCTGCCCATATACCCATGGGTGTGGGGCCATCCACTGATCATGGTTGACCTACCAGGGACCACACTCCTAAAGAAAACTGATTCTCCCTCCTCTAGGAGCCATCAACTGTCACTAGCTCCTCAGCTAGGAGTAGGGGACAATACCTGAGCCCTTCCTTTCTCCAAGCTGGAATGGTGACCAGCTTGATCTTGTGCAGCTCTTGTGAAAACAGCATCCAGAAGACGCTATTTCACTCCAGTCTTTCCTGACCATAGCACAAAGAAACTTCTCTGACGAGATCTGAGAGCCGCATTAATATATGGGTATAGAGAAATGAAGTTGGGAGGCGGTTTGATACTGTGTCCATTGAGCAAAATAATAGTAGTAGGTATACCTCTGGATCCTATGAGCTCCCCAACCATGAGTTCTTGGCCATATATATATATAGGACCAGTGCTTCCTCCTGCAGAGCAGGACTTAAATCCATTCAGAAAGTAGTTGGTTACCTCCTAATATTTGTGCCACAAATGCTCACGTGGGTGTATCTTGCCAGACTGGTCATTATTGTGGCTCACAAAGTTCACAGCTGAGTAGCACCATCAGGTACTATGGAAGCTAGCCAGAAGGGAAAATCTTTCTAGTAAGTATCAAGTGGATTTCTCTTTGTCCTGTGACCAACTTGTGTGGTATCTTCAGAAATAAGGTCTGAAAATCAAGTTCTGGTGGGCAACCAGAAGCAGTGACCACAGCCTATATTCTTCAGTGGAGGGTCTCTTGGACACCCTTGACCAACAAACACCTCAAGGGCATGTATCCTATACCTGCACTGCATTTTTTTTTTTTTTTGGTTTTTTTCAAGACAGGTTTTCTCTGTGTAGCTTTGCGCCTTTCCTGGAACTCACTTTGTAGACCAGGCTGGCCTCGAACTCACAGAGATCCGCCTGCCTCTGCCTCCCGAGTACAGAGATTAAAGGCATGCGCCACCACTGCCCGGCTACATGGCATTTCTTATTTGGCAACTTATGCCTTCTGTGGGGGTCCCTTGCAAGCTCTGCTGCTGGAGGCAAAACAATCTGATCTGCAGAGAGGCAAGAAGGAAAACTGAGTTCAGCTCAACTTAGCCAGGCTAGATCAAACGTCTGGAATCTGACACCAGGCAGTTTATTGTAGACACATTTAAATGTAGTGTAACCTTGGGAAGAAGTTCCCTAATAACAATTATCTCAGTCTATGTGCACAATAAAGCTTAAAGTGTGAGTACATCAGAATTCTTTTGCAAAGTACGTGTGACCTCTACCATGAAGGTGGGTTCCACAGCTTAAGGGCCCAGGATCCGGTGTGGTCTCTGACAGAGAGTGTAGAGGTCAGCAGGCTATGAAGTACATGTGACATCTCCCCTAAAGATGGCTCCTATTGACTGAGAAACAAAACTAAAGATAAAGGCCTAGGGAGGGAGATTCTGGGATGAACAGTCTGAGGGATTTGGGTGAGATCTGACTCTACAGACAGCAAAGGTCACCAGGTTGTTAACAACATCCACTCCCAGCCTTCTACGTGGAAGACAGGTATTCATTTCCTCCATTGAGGAGACGGCCCTTCATGATTGACATTCCTGGTTTCTCTAGTGCTTATCTGTGAGCAGTCATGCGGTGTATGGGTTTCCAGGTTGCTCTTCAAGGCTCTGGGCCTGCTCCACCCAACGCCCCCATCCCTCTCCCCACTTAACCATCTCTCCTCATTACTCTTCTTTCCCCTTTCACATCTTCTGTGGTGGATATTGATTTTAATTACATTTAGTTTAAGTGCGAGATGTTCCTCTGAAACACCTTCCTTTCTCAGCAGTGAGCATCTGGTCTGAGAGATGTCAGATGTCTCTCCAGGGAAATCTAGCAGCTGTGGCTTTATGTTTAGCATTACAGAAAGATTACTATCATCCTGTTTGAATAGCATCCTTGACTAGCACCTATCACATTTCTGAAGGAAACATTTAGAGCAGTGAGGTGGTTTACAAATATCACTGGTCCAAATGCATCTTAAGAACCTGTGCGACTTGCTGCCTAACCTTCTATTTCTGCCTCTGCCTTCCCAACCCCTTCTGATAAGGTGTACCAGAATAAATTAGGAGGACTTTGTTCTGCTGTTGCAGCACACGGGGGTAACATAGTTCACAATGACCCAGTTAGAATTTACGAAGGATTAGAAGACTCTGCAAATAAAGCAATGGAAAGGAAGCAAATAGTAATTATCCTCATTTGATCAGAACGTGCTACATGCGTGTGTTGCTATATCACCACACCCTATAAACGAATACAATCGTTAACTACATCTACTGTGTTAGTTACTTTTCTTGTCATTGTCAAAACACCTGACGGACACAGTTTAATGGAGGAAGGGTTAATTTTGGCTCATGCTTTCAGGGTGTTTCGGTGCATTGTTGGAGAAGATGGGGCAGAATGGCTGTGGAGCAGTGGCTTGTTCACATGAAGCAAACGGGGAACAGAGAAGTTAACTAGAACCAAGGATAGGTATGCCATTCCAAGGTTCAACCCTGGTGATCTACCTCTGCTAGGTGGGCACCATCTCCTAAAGGCACCGTAACCTTCAACGTAGTGCCACAGCTAGGGGCCAAGTCAAAGCATGAGCTGGGCAGTCCAGATTCAATTTATAAGTCATGCTAATCCAAAACTTAAAAAATTCAAAGTCAACCAAGGGAAGGAAGGAAGGAAGGAAGGAAGGAAGGAAGGAAGGAAGGAAGGAAGGAAGGAAGGA
>CABHPP010134571.1:22341-49398 GCA_902168425.1 Peromyscus attwateri
GGAAGGAAGGAAGGAAGGAAGGAAGGAAGGAAGGAAGGAAGGAAGGAGAGATGCAGAGAATTAGGGATAAACAACAAACATCACACGATTCCTGGTTCCGAAGTTAAAAAGGTAGAAATCATTGAACTGGAATTTGGGTCCTGGCCCCACTGGCCCTGCTTTGGAGTGTTCTCCGGAGCCCTTGGGGCTTTGCTGTGTGCACTGGGTGTGCTATTAGATGCTAAATCACCCCAGTGATTTGCCACATACTTTGTCTGCTCTAGTGAGCGTATTAAGATCATGTTCATCTCTTTTCTTTCTTCTTAGGAAAACTCAGCCAAGGTCAAGGGCACTGGATCGTCTCTTTATACCACTCAAATACCACGGAGTATTTGCGTTTGGGTAATTTAGGGAAATTATGTGTCATTTTCTTTCCTGGAAAATATGGGGTGTTTTCATAGTCGAGTATAGGTCAGATCAATCTGCCTTGATATAGGAGTTAGAAGATCTGGCCCAATGTGGTGGTGTACGCCTGTAATCCTGGCATTTGGGAGACTGAAGCAGGAGAGCTGAGAGTTCAAGACCAGCCTGGGCTATGTCATCAGACCCTCTCTGGAAAAAAAAAAAAAAAAAAAAAAAAAAAAAAAAAAAACCTCACAGAAAAGTGAAAAGATCTGATTTTGAGGCTGAATGAGCCAGAACAAAACAGAAGACGTTAATACAATTACCTGCTAGTTGTAATAAATGATGGTAGCTCAGAAATAGAAAGACAGGAGAGACATAATGAGGAGAAATCCAGAGGTGGGAAAAGTTACAGCCTCTTAGTGGGGTAGAGAAACATACATTTGAAGAATTCATTTGATTAAAGGAATCAACTAGGGAAGAAAAGTAGAAATGGGCCTGAGAAAAAGAGACGTTAGGAGTTGTTCCTTCATGCTAAGCATCAGAGTGTTAAAGGTCAAGGATGTAACCGTTGAGAGATGGGGTTGAGTGAGC
Source organism: Peromyscus attwateri (assembly GCA_902168425.1). Lineage (NCBI taxonomy): Eukaryota > Metazoa > Chordata > Mammalia > Rodentia > Cricetidae > Peromyscus > Peromyscus attwateri. The sequence goes on from CABHPP010134571.1 coordinate 23,317, forward strand.
GTTTGAAGGAAACATCGGTCCATGCTGAATAGTTCTGGGCAAGTCTTTCAGTGGGATTCCCTACTGTAGCACAATATGATGCCATAGTGTAATAGATACAGTATTTTACTTTGGTGCTATTCTTTATTTATTGAGTGATGGCTGCTTGTTCATAAGCATCATCTAGTCTTCTCCCAGGGTCCATGAGCAAAGTACATACAAGGGAAATCATGTTGAGGTGTACCTTGAGTTGGCACTGCTGGGGAACAGTCAGCCCTGTTCCTGCCAAGCATAAGCTAACGGTGAGCTACTGAGGTTAGGTAATCGAGTCACTGTGAATCTAGAATAAGAAATCCTTCAGGACCTAGATGAAGAAATGGAAAGCTAAGTGCTAAGGGCTGGCAAAATGGCTCACCTGGTAAAGACACTTGCCACCAAGTCTGAAAACCTGAGTTCAGTCCCTGGACCCACACCGTAGAAGCAGAGAACTGCTGCGTGTTAGCTTTTCTTCGAGGCTGTTTCTCCATCAAGAATTACAGGACAATAAGTTGGCACTCTACTGGACACAGGATTTATTGTAGCACATACACCACACACAGCATACACACACCAAGTCAGAACCTGCTGAGTAGCACAGGGTGAGGTCCAGGTGAGTGTGTGTGTGTGTGTGTGTGTGTGTGTGTGTGTGTGTGTGTGTCCTTATTAATGTGAACCTACCAGAATGCATTTAGAGGGACATGTTAAGTGACAGCAGGGACCTGGCTTCGTGAAAGACAAGGGTAGGGAACCCTTGAGATTCCCACTGAGAAGAAAGCCTGCCAAGCCCACAGCACAGCAGGAATGAGGGGAGGGGATTAACCTACTGGCTGGGAGCTAGCCCAGAAGTCTGCTGGAGAGGAAAAGGCTGAGGAAAAAGAGTTCTTTTGGACAAGGGTGGGGGTGGATGTTCTTAGCATCCCCATCTAAGATGGAAGCATTCAGAGGTCTTAGAGGTCAGGCTGATCCCATGCTGACACTTTTTCTCCAACTACCTAACTCCTGTTGTCCCTTAGAACCAACTCCTGCAAGCTGTCCTCTGACCTCCACATGCTCATACCATGGTACATACCACCCTCTCCCACAAAATGAATAAATGAAAATGTAATTTTAAAACCCTTTTTTGGAGTGGGAGGCTAAGTGCATGCCACAAATCAAGATGAACCTGGTCTTCAATTTTTCCATTGCACGATGAGTCCGGGAATGTCTGATTTCACGGAGATGCCGTATGTAGAAAATGACAGACCTTCCTGCGGATCCTACTTTATAAGACAACTCTTGTGGGGTTCTGTGGGTATAAAGTATCTCGAGTAGTCAAATTCACAGAGACAAGAAAACTGCTGTAGGACCTAGACACAAGGAGCTAGGGGGAGATGTTTAATGAGTGTGGACATTCAGTTTGGGAAATTGAAAAACTTCCTGAGATGGATGGTGGAGGTGGGTGGATTATACCAGTGTGCTCAATGGCACTGACTTGGACTCTTAAAAATGGTTAAAATGATACATGTTGTGTTAAGTACGTTTTACCCTGGAGGGGGAGGGGCAGCTTTCATCAAAGCTCTATCTGAGCGAAAGAATGAAGAGCTAGAGTCACTCCTCTGATTCTGACTTCTTACTCATATTCAGCAGGTAAGAAAAATGTCGATCACAGTTTGCATTGTGTCTAGATATCAGGAATAAAATGGTTACTTCTTTCCCCTGGATGCAGCAGCAGTGCTTGGGGTATTACCGAATCATGTAAGATGGCGGCCTTGGAGCTTCAATCCCTGTCTACTCCCACTAAGATTATGGTTTTTGGTCTTGAAGAGCTGGGTTCCAGTTTTTCCATTATTGTTTACTAACTACAAAACACTAGCAAGCTCATCTAACTCCCCTGGTTTGTTTTTATATATGTATATACAATGAAGAAAATAAAAGTATCTCATGAAGCTATCACAAGGGTCAAACAAGGTCACGACCTTGACAGCCAGTGCTCCCGCAGTGCTGTATGTCACCTTCTCCCTCCTCCCCCTGTGGATACTTCTCTTTCCGGAACTGTAAAAGCTGGATTCCCCCTTGTGGCCCTGAGCCTTTCTGTAATTCCACTCACCACACAGTTTCTACGTCCACTCCAAGTTTGGAAGGAAAAAAAATGTTTTTTGAACGAAGAGTGAATTCCTTTGCTGACATTTAACCAAGACATATTCCAAACCTGGAGCTTCTTGTGAGGTTAAGAAAATGTTGGTCACCTTCTTGTAAAAAAGTGAAATAAAAATGTGCCTGTATCTCCGCTCTTCCTCAGTGAGCTGGAAGCAAGAGCACCGGGGGTTGTTACTTTGTGGTGTTTCAATTCCGGGAAAAATGAAACCAGAAAATAGAGGAGATTTTTCACATTTTTGTTGGGAAGCTTTTCTTTTTCTTCCTTTTCCTTTTTTCTTTTCTTTGATTTTGTTCTTGTTTTATGATGTCTGCTCCAGCATTGCTTAATACTATGAAAGTCACAGACCTCTGGTCGCACGCAGATCCTGCAGACTAATCCTGGTTACTGATTCATGGTTTTTTTCTTCTGAATTAATGGTTTTAGAGAATAGACTTGAGTCTATTTCCCGTCTGAGACACAACGCTGACTTGGGACAGTCTCAATGAATGGAAAATAATTTGCATACATAGGATTTTTGTGTTTTCTTTTGTGAGTGAGTGTCCATATCAGGTTTCTGTCTGGAGTTATATGGCCTGGTCCAGTTTGACAACTGACTTTTTCTTTATAAGCAACCAGCCAGCAAGAGGGCTCTTCACTTGTTAAAGAACTTACTTACTTTGAGTTTTGCATATCACTGCCTTCTTAGCCCTCCTGGCAGGGTGAATGACTACTCCTTTGCTAGTCTCCATGTTTCCTCCCTACTCACCTCTCCCAGGCTGTCCAGCAGTGCTGTAAAACTGAGTTTTTCCACAGAAGCAGCCTTGACCCTGCTGGCTGGCCTGTGAGTGGCTTTCTCCCATGGCTAGGCTTCCGGAGAGGAGTCCACAGGCCCTCATTTTCCTAAATCTGGTTCTATGACTATAGTTAGAATCTGAAGAATCTTCTAGATCTGGGAAGACTGCAGTTTTACATTAAAATTAAATGAGGCCTCACTGCATTCTCTCAAAGAAACGGGCATGAGCATGATGTTCTTGCTTCCACACATGTTGCAGATTTGTTTGCTGATATTAAAGGCAAGCACACAGGAAGACACATCCCTTCTTTTATACGTAGGCTTGTATGATCTTTTATAGCCTTATATATTTATATATACAATATTTTATAGTGCTATCATCCATATGTATCATCTTATATATAGATCACCTTTACATATCATCATATGTGTAAATTCATCTATTGTGGACCCCAGAGCAAAAGCATGAGGGAAGACAATGTGGGAATGTGCTGAGACAATCTTTTAAAAAGCCTCCATGATTGAAATGCAACAGTAATCCTGTTGCTCCGGAGTAGCAGAGTTATCGCCTCCTTAGCTTAATTTACAGAATGCTTATCTAAGCAAAGTTTGCAAGTTAGGGTAAAAGTCAAAGCCATCAAAATGATCCATCAAAACGAATTGGAACTCAAAGCTTCACAGATGTTGCCTGGATTACCAGAGAGCTGTAGTGACTGTGACCCCCATTCCACAGAAAGGGCTTTGTTCACCCAATATTACAGCAAGTGTCAGGGAAGAGAGTAGTTTCTGAGGTGGGGGTGGCGGGACCCTCTATAATTTTATAATTAAAATAAGCATCCAGGGATATGGTGGTCTGTGTTCAGTTTATGACTTCTCTCGTTTGTTACGCTTCAGACACTCCCCGTCCCCCTGTGTTCATGGAGCTAACTGTTAACAACAGCAGTGCTGTGACACATCTCTTGATTGACAGATTTGCTGATTGAGCACTGGGGAATAGAGGTGCTTCCATCTTCGCTTCCGTCTCAGCTTGGAGAGGAAAGCATGTATATCTTTTGGTGTGCAAATCTGACAACAGGCAACGTAAATATGATAGGCCAGAAAAAATTCTCGTCTAATTAGGAACAGAGCCGATGCAAAGGAAATGGTTTATGTTACTGTAAAAGCAAAAATCTGCCTTTAGTGTCAGATACAGCGGTAAGACCTGGAGGGTTCGCCTTCTGCCCCTGGTGTAAACACGATTCCAAGACGCCTCTGGAAGTCATTTACTCAATTCTTATTTCATATGCATGTTCTGTTCTGGGGTTTGGTACAGAACTTGATGGAAAGTTATTTTCTTTAAGTGACAGCTTGTTTACAGAAATTCCTTGAAATCTGGATGGTTATTGAAAAGACTGAAATAAATGTTGCCTGCAGCTGCCTGGAGCAGAGCTCCGCCACACCTTCCAAAGTGGTCCCATGCCTCACTAGTAAATCATCTAACATCCATAAAGGTCATGGAGACGGCTCCTTTTGTAATATGAAGTATTTATGTTTCTTTTGCAAAAAACATACTGTGAATCACTTTGGTGTTTTTTAGGTTGAGGGTACATAGTAAATTATTCCAAAATTATGGGGGCCAAATGCCATTCCCTCCAAAAGTTTGTGTAATATCTATTTATCTGAGGGCAGATGACTGCTCTGGATAACCAGTGGCAGACTTTGTCAAGTTAGGTCTAAGTAAACACAGCTGAACGTAAGCAAGTTGGACTACAAGGATTTCTTGAGCTTTGCCAATAGCATATGACCTTGGAGAATGCTGTTTTTTTTTTTTTTAACTACAATCTGCTTTCAATGGAAAAAAGAATTCTTTTTGCTTCAAATTAACAAGTGATGATTAGAAGCTTGTTGTGTTCTAATTTTTAGATGCCAGACAAATGAACATGGGTACACGGTACACACACCAAGCAGAGCCGCCCTCCTAGGGAAAGCTTTCTCCAGCCAGGGAGAAGAATATAGCCTTGGAGAGCCAGGCAGAAGCCAGCCAAATAGAGTTTGTCTGAGAAAACAAAAGGGGAGGGCGACCATTTTCATTTGCTTCCTTTAAGTCTTTGTGCCGTTTCAACAGATTAAAATTGTGGTTTCCAAGGGGCACTAGCAAATGAGAGAGAGAGAGAGAGAGAGAGAGAGAGACCATGCACATGCCACAGCATGCTTGTTGAGGTCAGAGAACAACTTTCAGAGTTGATTTTCTCCATGAACCAGGTAGATCCTGGGGCTTGAACTCAGGTCATCAGGCTTGGCTGCAAGCTTCTTTACAGGCTGTACTATCTTGCTGGCCTTGTTTATTCTTTAAGAAGCACCTGGCCTCAGTAGGAAAGGAACCTCCAGTTTCCAGCAGAAATTCCTATCATTCCTTTACACTTTCCATGGGTTCCTTTTGTGCTCCTTTAAAACATTAATACATGTCTCTTTGCAATCGCCTAAGGTTGTCATTTTTTCACATAGAATGGAATCCAATATTTAAAAAATGTAAGGGCACTTTGTGGCGGATGTAAGGTTCCTCGTGTCAAAGGTGGGACTTTCAATGAGAACGGAGGTAAAGGGTGGATTAGTTGGGATTTGTCTCAAAACTTCTGGCCTGGATGTCAGCCAGATGTCCGGCCCTATCTTTCCCTCATTTAGGGAAATGGTTTCCTTTCCCTTTACCCTTTGAGTGTGTTTCCTCCTGAGAAAAAATGCAGTATATATGAAGGGGTGTGACTACTACAGATTTTAAAATAATTCATCTTTCAACATGTTGGTATTTTATACTTAAAATCATATGCTGAATAATAGTAGATGAGCATACGGGAAAATGTTCAGCTCTTTGTGCTAATGTATTATTCTGCAGTGAAACCTTTCATTTTTTATGTATTCATTAATCTATTCATCCACCTTTTCCTGGATTTCCACAAAGAAATACCTTAAGAAGAATATTTTCAACTACGTTGTTAAGTAGCCCAGCATCAATTTGACTTCACATCATCATCAATCTCTAATGGTCCATCTATACCTGTGCTTGAAGATCAAGACATGTCATACTCTGGATGGACAGGAACACTGTCCTGCCTGCTGTGGAGGGAACCTAGCCTTCTTCCTTTCCCCTCGAACTCAGAGAATGTTATTACCAATAACTCATTCTCTCAATGAGTTATCTGAGTCTTGAGAAACACTTTAGATCGCAGTTCCACTTGGTCATTTAACAGTTCCCCAGTCAGTCCTCACCCTGCCTTCCCATCTGCACTGCTACTTCTAGGCCCCTCCACCCCCACCCTGTTTCTCCCCCAAGTCCCTTCGAGGATCCTCCCTGACTCCTTGGTCTTACACCACAGCAAGAGGAACCTTCCAGACATCCAATCTGATTCCACGTAAATATCCATGGTGTCTCCTGGTACCTTTCAAAGAGAGTCTCCATTCCTTGTGTTGGACACAAAGCCATAAGACCTCGGCCAGTGCTTGCAGACCTTTGCTGTCTTGGCACTTGGATAATGACGTCATTGGTTGGGTACACAGCATGGGGAGAGGAGACTACTTGCTGTTTGGCTACAAGAGCAGCATCCTCTCTTGATCCTCATTGCTCCATCCTTTCACATCTTTCTTGGCACTACCTGTCATTCATTTACCAAATGGTCACCAGCTCTGGGATGAGATCCTTCTGGAATTATTATTTCTAGGGTCTGTCACCACGGCTGGGACACAGCCTGCATCCAGTAAGTGTTTGCTGGGTGAACCAATGAACCGAGTATAGAACTGAAGAGAACATAAAGAAAATTCTGATGCACTTGAAAGAATCGGTGTCCGGTCCTATTATTTACTGACAACCGGATTTTATTTCCTACCATGGGAAATGAGAATTTTTCCCATGGTAGGAAACTAAACCTAGGACCTTCTCATGCCGGGCAAGCTCTCTGCCATTGTGAACCCTCAACCCAGGAATATGTTTAATCATGTCAATGTGCACAAAAACTGATGAAACAAATCATGTGGTTACGAAGTGAAATGGTTCACAAAGTATAGGGTTTTTTTTTCCTGACACTCAACAAAAGATAATTTGTTTTTCACGCAGGCAAGTTCAAATTCATTAGAATATGGTTATATATTTTCTACCAAAGCACCAAGCATCCAAAGATGGAAAAAAAATCCAAGGGAGGTCAAACATTCTACCTATTATTCAAAGTGAGGTTAAAAAAAAAATGTGGACTGTCATGTATAAGATAGTAGGAGTATTTGATAATCCATGCACTCCTGCTGCGGTCAAAAAGAAGAGCCTGAGAGCTGGCTTAGCAGGAAGCAATGGCCCAGTTAAAGCTGTGTAGCTGTGCCTGTGTGGTTTGCAAGTTGTGAAAGGCAATAAAGTACTGAATTAGATCCTCACAAAAAATCTTGTCATACTCTGCTCTCTCTCTCTTAGATAAGGTCTTCATAATTGAAACTTGCTTCAAGCAATTCAGAATAAAAAAAATCAGGGTATATATAGCTCAGTAGCAGAGCTTACCAACATTCAAGAGGCCCTGTGTCCAACCTCTAGTGTTTTGTTTTTGTTTTTTTTAAAATACAATCTTCTAACATAGTGATTGAATAGTGTGTGTGCAAGCTGCTGGTGCAAAGGCTGCTTCAGGCATGAAACCAGATAGTGACCAGCCTGTTATTTAACACAACCATTCTCACTGTCACTGAAGATGCCTTCCTAATGTGTTGCATATTGTGGCTGTTCACCAACCCAAGTGACCTTCTCCAGGCTGCTGCAAAACTGGAGCGGCCATAATTATGCATCCTGCCCTTTTGAGAATTTTCCACACTGCAGCTGCCTAGACATAACATGGCTTAGACAACACAAACTATGAAGAACTGTTGTGTTTCCTATTATCTGTTCCATTTCAAGGTAAGTCTTCAACTTCTGCTGCCAAAACCAGCCAAGGCAAGTGTAGAATGGCCTTTTGTCATAAATCAAAATTATTTCTGATTTTCACAACCATCCCAAATGTTTGCTCTTCTCACACCCTTTGCGCACATTTCAAAAGTGAAATTAGTGCCATTAAGCCACCTAACCCAAACCTCCAGCACATAAGCAGGGGAGCTGGGGGATGGGAGCTGGGGCTCGCTGGCCCTCTCTGTCCTCCTTTCGGTATACCTCACTGTTTCAGGAGGGCAGTCCAGTGAACGTACCTTCATAAGAGTTTGTAGTTACTGTCGGCAAACAGGTTTGTCCCATTCAAGATAAGCCAAGCAGAACCTTGGGTCCCACTAGGGAGTGGCTTTAGAAACCTGAGCCATTATTTCCTTCCTCTTTGCCTTAGTAAAGATGAAATTAGCAGAGTTTCCATGTGGGTATTTCTTCAATTAATCCTAACCTGTGGCTTCAAGGCAGCAGTCCCGCCTTGTCCATGCAGAATGTGTCTGAGACCCTCAGTGTCCGGAAGCATGGGTTCCATATATACAGATATAGCAATGATAAAGCTTAATTTGTAATTGCACAGTAAGAGACTACTATAATAACTAATAATAAAACTGAATAATTATAGTGATATAGTGATCAAATATTATTTTACCTTTAGAAAACGTTGAGTCTTTTAAATGTTGTGTGTGCCCATGTGTGTGACTGTGGTATATTTGTGTGTGGTATGTGTGTAAGTGTGTGCTCAGGTGTGTGCCTGTGCAGAGGCAAGAGGAGGACATCACATGTCTTCCTCTGTTACCCTCCACCTTACTCCTTGGAGACAGGGTATCTCCTGAACCAAGGGTGGGACTGGCGGCCAGCAAGCCACAGGGACCCTCTCTTCTCTGCCCTCTGCAGTGCTGGGGTGGCAGCTGTGTGTGCAGCTGTGTCCGGCTTCCTTTTCCCTGAGTTCTGAGACGTAAACTCACACCCTCGTTCTTACACATCAAGCACACTTTCCCAGAGAGCCATCCTCATCTCTCCACTTTCACTTGGCAGTTTCTCTCCACGACATCCGGATCCTCCATGTCAGTGCTCTCGCACTCCATTATAATGTCAGATAGAGGTTCCTGGAGCACAGCGCTGTGGGACTGCGCTATCTGACACCATTGAGTGTCCAGGACAAAATAGAGACAGTGTAGACACCCTGGAAATGGGGGCCATTCCACCTCAGGTCTGATGGAGTGAGGTAGTATCATACTGCTCAGAACGTTATATACTTTGACCTACTAGTGTCTGTTTCTGGAATTTTCTAATTAATTTTGGGAGAGTGAGATTGACCGTGGGTAACTGAACCTGTGGACTGTGAAATCATGGATGACAGGAGACCACACTCACTCTTGTAGCCCACTGACAGATGCTTTCAACACTTGCTCCACACAAACTCCTGTTAAACTCTTCCTTTCCTCTTTTATGTGCTAGGCATCTTCCCAACCAATTTGTCTAATAATCTGTGTCTCCTAAGATGACTTCAGAACCTCTGAAAATGCACTGTAAATCGGCTGAATAACGTATCTAGTTACCTAGGGCTTGGGAACGATGAGACCGTGTTTCCCCCTGGAAAGCCTCACCGTCCACTTCCTCTGCTCTCCTGCTATTCCTGTCATATGCCGACACTGAGTAACTGAGCTTAAGTGATGCCCTGAGGCCTGAACAATGGCTCCCTTCTGTGGTTTTCTTAATGTCTTGTATGGGACTCCCATTGTGGGTGGCCTGGGAAGGAGCCTTTCTCCTGTGTCTGGTCAATGCCTTCGGCTTCATGAACTCTCTGCTTAGCCCATGTGCAAACACTTTGCCAAACAGTGGCACATTCCCGCTGTATGTCAGCTAGGGGTGTGTCTAACTAGACAGGCATCTAAATTAATAGAGACCAGCATGAGCAATGATACTGGTGGGTGTTTCTAGGCTCAGAGATCCTCACAGCTCATAGTTTCTTCTGGGAAGCTATTCAGTCACTCTGGCTTGCCTGTACCGACCACTCTTGCTTCCATCCTCTGGGTGATAGAGATGTGACTAAGACAACCACATTCTACCAGGAAGGGGGCATGTGGCTGCAAAGGCTTTGGAGTCTTACAAAGAATGTATGACCTTCCTGGCTGTTACTACACACAAACACAAGAAAATGTGTTTGTCCTTCTATGACGAAAATATGTCATCTGTTTACTCCTGTGTGTGAGAGTCGGGCTCTTTTGTTTAATACTTGATTCAAGGAAGTGACTTCTATTGGCTTCACATCACTCATTCACTATTTCTTGATGTCTTAGCAGTCTACATGGATTTGGGACTGTGAAATTTGATTTTCAAACCACTCTAAAGTGTATTCCATTACCAGACCCCAAAACTATGAGAATCTGATTTGTCCTGAAAATATATTTCTGTCTCTGTCTCTATCTCTCTGTCTTTCTCCATGCCTCTCTGTCTCTGTCTCTCTGTCTCTGTCTCTGTCTGTCTCTGTCTGTCTCTGTCTCTCTGTCTCTGTCTGTCTGTCTGTCTCTCTCTCTCTCAATTCTAATTTATTCTGTCCATATACTCTGTGCTCTATGCCATCCAATGGAGCATATCCAACCTGCCAGGAGCCACATCCTTAAGGAAAATTGACTCTTCCTCTCCCAGCAGCTTCTCTCAATTGCCACAGCTAGGGGTGGGACTTCATGCCCACATCCCCTTTCCATGTCGGGAGTTTGTCTGGCTTGAACTTGCATAGGTCTTGTGCATGCTGTCAACGCTGTGTGGTTATTTTGTAATGTTTTATAATGTCTTCTATCACCACAGGATTGCCCTCATGAGTTAGATTCTTCGAGTCGCTGTGTAGAACTGTGTTAGTCATGGTTCTCTAGAGTAACAGAACTTACATAATTGAGATTTATTTATATATAGAAAGGGGATTTATTAGAATGACTCTCAGGCTGTGTGGTACATCTAATCCAACAGTGGCTGCCTATGAAGGAGAGGTCCGAGAATCCAGTAGTTGCTCAGTCCACAAAGCTAGATGTCTCAGCCAGTCTTCAGTATAGGCAGGAATCCTTAAGAAGTAGGCTTTGCTGGGCGGTGGTGGCACATGCCTTTAATCCCAACACTCGGGGGGCAGAGGCAGGTGGATCTCTGTAAGTTCAAGGCCAGCCTGGGCTACAGAATTAGTTCCAGGAAAGGTGCAAAGCTACACAGAGAAACCCTGTCTCAAAAAACCAAAAGAAGAAGAAGAAGAAGAGGAGGAGAAGGAGGAAGAGGAGGAGGAGGAGGAGGAGGAGGAAGAGGAGGAGGAGGAGGAGGAGGAGGAAGTAGGCTTTAATGCCGGTGAAGGAGTGAACTTGCTAGTGAGGCAAGAGCAAGCAGGCAAAGAGCAAAATCTTCCTTCTCCCATGTCCTTATATGGACTTCCAGCAGAAGGAGTGGTCCAGATTAGAGGTATGTCTTCCCACCTCAAAGATTCAGATTAGAAGTGGATCTTCCCACTTCAAAGTAAGCAAAAATTCTTAACAGGTATGTGCCTCCACTTTGGGGCTTTATTTAGTTACAGATGTAGTCAAGTTGACAACCAGGAATAGCCATCACAGGAGCCCTGTTAGGTTAGACTTGTATAGATCATTGGAAGAGATGGTCTTAGCACAGGATGTCCCCACTTGCCCTGATGGAGGAATAAATTCAGCCCACCTTTGGACCAACCCTCCAAGAGTCACTCAGCTCTCACCCCGTCTCTGGAGTCTTTAATAGGGGCTTTCCTAGATTCATTCTCAACAATTTGGTCACAGATTGCAAAGACAATAAGTGTGTTTTTTAAGTTCCGCCAGCTGGAGTGTTCAGTATCCAGGCACTGGCATCTGAGGGTTGTCTTGCTGCACCATCCCATGGCAGAATCCAGGAGGGCAAGAGAGTGTGAGAGAGTGGAATGAAGGGATGAACACGTCTTTTCTGCGGAAGCCCGCATCAACGATGACTAACCCACTGATCCATCCGGGAGGACGGAGCCCTGGAGACCTAAATCACCTCTTCAAGTCTCCACATCCCAGCATGTGCTGCAGTTACGCTTCTGTAGTAGGAGCTTGAGGGATCATTCCAGCCACCACCGTGCTCAGCCCTGTGCTTGCGGACGATAATAGCTCACTCGTATTCAAAATAGAGCAGCAGCCTGGATAAGGACCACTCAGTCCACCATCACAGCCAAACCTAGTATCTCAATCCCTCTGCTCTGTGCCTGTGGCTTTAGGCTCGAGAGCTGCCAAGTGGATTTCATGGTGCTGCATGAACGTTTCCCAGGGACGTTGTGAACAAAAGTCTACTCCTCCCAGGATACCAAAAAACCAAAGTCAACTCAGTGAATCAGTGAGTTTATTGGGCTCACAATAGCAAGTATTAAGGGTGACTTAAAGGTATTGGATGACCCCAAGTGTAACTGCAAAACTAAAAAGTCTCACCCTAGCATGGATGATGACTTCCCTGAGGTTGCATAGATAGTTTCCCTCCCCTTGAACTTCACGCTCTACATTTCTGTCACCTCCCAAGGCCACAGGATCATACCCAGCTGGGGCTGAATTACATACAACTGGAAGGGAGATGTAGGAAGGAATGGCTTGAATCTCCAAAATGGGGGGGGGCAAATGATTCCCCCCAACCCCTCCTCTTATGATGGGGAGATCAGCAGTTCAGATCCTGAAAGTCTTAAGAGTAATCAGAGCTGCTCTGATTGCCATGTAAAGCCTGACATGTTTAGAGGACCATGTTCTACAACACAGGGCAGTTCCACCCACATTATCTTGGCCTCTTCAGAGACCAGATAGTCCCAACTCCCTCTCAGGGATACCACAGAAATAACAGAATAAAAATAACCCTGTTTGGCTCAGTGGGTAAGAGTGCTTGCTGCACAAACGTGAAGACCTGAGTTTGAATTTCCAACACTCACATTAAAAAACCAGATGTCCAGGAAAGGCGCAAAACTACACAGAGAAACCCTGTCTCAAAAAACAAAACACACACACACACACACACACACACACACACACACACACACACACAAACAGATGTGGCCGGGCGGTGGTGGCACACACCTTTAATCCCAGCACTCGGGAGGCAGAGGCAGGCAGATCTCTGTGAGTTTGAGGCCAGCCTGATCTACAAAGCCAGTTCCAGGAAAGGCACAAAGCTACACAGAGAAACCCTGTCTTGAAAATGCAAAAAAAAAAAAAAAAAAAAACGGATGTGGATGAATGTGTCTGTAATTCCAGTGCTGTGGGGACCAGAGACAGGAGGATCTCTGAGGCTTGCTGGCTCTTGCCTAGCTCCAGGGGTTCAGAAAGAGACAGCCTCAAGAGAAGAAGGCAAGGAGTTATAGAGCAGGACAGCTGATGTCCTCTGGCCTCCGCACACCCATGTGGGCATATGTACCCATATGTGGTATATCACATATACCACACACACAAATTTTTAAAAAATATAAACATAATTTTTTAAAAAAAAAGTGAAAACATTCCTGTTTTCAGAGCCTTATCTTTGTGTCAGTTGAAAAAGAAACAATGCTCTGTTCTTTGGAGAAAGGAAGGGCCAAATAAAATAGTCAACCAAGGGCAGCAGAAACAGTTGACTTTGGTTTACAAAAGCTGATTATCCTCCCTAGAAAGAATCTGTATTTTGAGATCCCATGTGGATTATTGTCCGTTACCCTATTTTCCCATAGGAAAGATAAAGTAATAAAATAGAAGACCTATAAAAATAAAATCCCCGCCATCACTACAATATAAAGCTGGGCCAATGTGTTTCATTTCAAAACACAAATGTAGACTTTGCAACAGTCTGTTACCATGACTACACCAATTAGAAGACCTGTTGAGTAAGTACTCTGCAGTCTAATGATGGCTTGGATTCTTTGGTTCTGAAATTTGTATTACTAATGACTTCCTGAATAAGATATCACGGCACAGAAAAATTATAATAATAGAGCAAAAGTTATGCAAAAGGAGTGGATTGTTTGCCACCCAGGGAGCATTTTCTCTGTTTCCACTCTGTCCATGTATAAGCAAAGGCCAATGGAAATGGGTGTCTTTACCCTCCCCTGAATGTACACCCTTCCAGAACTGTTAGAATTGCAACCCACACTAAAGCAAAATCAAGAACATAATACGTGGTGCTCAGCCTTAGACTGAAAACCCAATAACGATTTTTTAAAATACCAAAGAAATACTGTTACCATGTGTTGCCACACTTGAGAGGAGGCCCAGAAATTCCTGCATGGTTTGACTAAATGCCCCGTGCTTCAGATTGCTGCACTGGTTTCCCACAGGGCCTCCCCTGCCTACCGTGTCAGGGCTCCTGAGGCATTTCTTCCTGTCAGCACTGCCGGTCCCAGAGATAGGACCCAGGGATCTGCCCTTTGAAGACACCCCACCCCACCCCTGCTGCTGGAGTTGAATTCTCTTCTCTATAAAATTCTGAGAAAATGGACACGCTCTGAGGAAGACAGAGGAGACCCGAGAGCAGTCTGAGCACCTCCATGGTAGCTACAGGGCAGCTCCTAACACCACAGCCCTAACTCCATACCATGCCTGTTCAGGGAGCTCAGCTTTGGGTACCTTGTCCATCTTCCAGGCAGTCCTAGGAGTGGGTTGTTATCATCACCCCATTTTACAGGTGAGAAAGGCCGGCACAGCGTGTGTAAATAACTCACCTGATGTCACTCGCATGGAGAGTCTGCTCATTCTTTTCATGTGATCCCAGTTCAAATCGTGTGCCTTATACAAATGATTGCAAAGAATGTGGTTTGTTACCTAGAAAATGCTTTTGCTGGGCCAGCAAGATGGACCAGTGAGTAAAGGTGTTTGCCTCCAAGCCTGATGACCTGAGTTCAATCTCCAGGATACATATAGTGGAAGGCAAGAAATGTCTACTGCAAGTAGTCCTCTGACCTCCACGTGTGCGTGTAAATGCACACACACACACACACAGATACACATACACAAATGTAATAACACTTAAAAAATGTTTTTGCCTCTTCAAGACCAGCCTGTTAGGTTAAAGCAACTTACTTCCTACACTCTTTTTGTAGAAATTCCCTGTATTCTCAATTTAGATGGTAATAGTGCAGTGAGCTCTGTATGCCACTGTAACTCAGTAGATGTTGTTTTGATTCAAATTCACTTTTAATTGATTCATAACATAAAAATTGCACACAGTTATAGGGTACTATGTGATAACTGTACCTTTAGAATACAGTCAGTGTATATTCTAGTTAAAATTCATTTTTATAAGCCGGGCGGTGTTGGCGCATGCCTTTAATCCCAGTACTTGGGAGGCAGAGCCAGGCAGATCTCTGTGAGTTCGAGGCCAGCCTGGGCTACCAAGTGAGTTCCACGAAAGGGGCGCAGAGATACACAGAAAAACCCTCTCGAAAAAAAAAACAAAAAAAAAAAAAAAATTCATTTTTATTATTTAACTGACACACAAAAACATAACAATTGTATCTTTTTAGGGTATACCACACAGTGGTTGTGTTACTTAGTAACTGATTAGGAAGGAACATAGTCAAATATGGTTGCTAGGTGTAGCTTTGGCCAGAACAAGATATCTGCCATACAAGTGCAGGAGTGGCTCTGATTTGCACGGGGACACTCATCCCTTCTTTTCTAGGGGCTTTCATTTCTGCCTGCTTTGGGATGTACAGCCCTTGGCAAAATTTAGAATGGATCCCTCTAGCAAGACAGACTCAAGGTGGGAAGGATTTTTCAGTGTTCTTTTGGTCAAAATGAGTCACAGAAGGCCACTTTATAGAGCCAGTCTGACCTCTAGCCACAGCTCACACACAAGGAGGAGGCAGTGACCTCAACTTTATGCATAGCTTCTTTTCACATCCATCCTGCAGTGTTATCAGAAACAATTTTGGGGGAGGCATCTGCACAGCACAGTGTAAGCATGAAGGTCAGAAGATGCCCTCAGGGGTCAGTTCTCATCTTCTGCTCTGTTTGAGACAGGGCTTCTGTGTTGTTTGCTGTTCTGTATAACAGGCTAACTGGCCATCAAGCTCCTGGGAATTCTTCTGTCTCCATACCTCTCTTCTAGCCATAGGAGTGCTGGGATAACAGATGTGTGCTGATGTGTCCGTCTTTACTTGAGAATTCTAATTCCAATCTTCATGTTTGCATGGCAAGTGTTTTTTTGTATGGCCTTCTGTTTTTCATTTCATGTATACCTTCACCCTTGTTCAGTCTTTACATGCTGTTTCAGATTTAAAAGCTGAAAAGCCAGAACCTTAAGGTCAAAATGCAGGAACACAGATCGCTGCTGGGTTAAATTCAGTTTTAAGATTCATGCTGGGCTAAATTCAGTTTTAAGATTCAAGTTTATCCAGAATGTTGAAGTGCATTTGGAATATAGACAGGTTGGTGATAGAGTCCATCTTGTGTCTAAAACTTATTTTTTTTCCTTTTGTAATAAATATAGCAGTTGAACTGTAAATATAGCTCAACTGTCATTTGCTATTTTTCTGAAAGAGCCAAGATGACTGTGAATGTCGTCTTTTTATTGTGTTGTTTCTGGTGTTAATGCAGTCAGACAGGTTTAGCCCCAAGATCCCGCAGTCTGAAGTATCGTTTCTGGAGATGGTGATGTGAGGAATTTGAACTCCCTGGCAACAGGGTGAGCCAACTCAGAGATACACTGCAGTTCATATATCAGAGGAAAAATACTTTTTGATGGTTTTTCAGAGATACTGAAGAGTTTGAAAACGCAGAGGGAGCCCGACGTTCCAGCCCGTTTCCAGATTATTACAAGTGAATATTTTTCCATTTAAAAGGTTTTTATTTTGCTAAAGAAAGCCATATTAGAAGTTTGTAGCCTAATGTCATTCAGCTGTGTGTTTATTAAACAACATTATCCTTCTAGAACTGCAGCGGGCAGCTGTAAGCTAGCTCTTGCGGGGAACAGCCCTTGTACTATGGAAGAGCACAGAGGATGAAGACCAGTGTTAATATGAGGGAGCAAAACTAAGAGCACGCGAGTTTCAGAACCAGTCGCCCAATTTGTATGCAGAGTGGATGCTTTTATAGACAACAAGCGCTCCTGAGACATACGGGCACACAGGAGCGATTCATGCAGAGCTAGGAAGTCCTTTTCTGAGACTTGGCTGGAAACCTAGCTTTCATGCGTGAAGCATTTTGGGTAGCATCTCCAATATTCCCCTTGAGAAAATGAAGTAACAAAACCCATCAGACACCCGAGGTCAGCAGCTCTTTAATGTGGCTCCAGGGCTCTTTGTCCTGGCGTGCTGTGGTGCTCTGGCACAAAAGAGCAACGGCAGCGCCATCTTTGTCTTTGAAGATGATAGATTCCACACACTTAGTTCATTAATCTGAGTTGATGGGCTTTGCCTGGAGTTAAATATTCTCTCTTTACCCAGTGGTTTTCATATTAATCTCTAAACAGTACTGACTTTCTCAGTGACTGCCTTCAACCCCACTTATAGATGTAAAAGAATAAAGTGAGATAGGAAGTTAACATTTTTAAAAATAAGGACCTTTATAGTAACATATATATACATATATACATGTATATATATATATGTGTGTGTGTGTGTGTGTGTGTGTGTGTGTGTGTGTGTGTGTGTGTATTTGAATATCTTCTGATATTTTACAAAATATTGTCATGTGGCTTTGATAACCACCCCATGAACCTGTGGTCCATTTTCTGAATGAAAAAGCAGAGTCACAGAAAGTCACGCAGCTGGTGAGCCCCCAGACAGCAAGAAAGAGAAGGGGTCCAGCTGTGCTATCGGGTGAGTCCAGGTTCTGCCCCCGTGTTACCTAGTGTCTCTGTGGCCTCCTCTAGACCACCCTCATAGCTACTACAAGAAGCCAAGCAAAGTGGCTATCGACCGTCTCAGACCTCCTGTCTGGTCACCCACCAGCTCCTCCCTCCCACAGACTGCATTCTAATCTTCAAAGCAAAGCTGCAGACTGGGAGCTCTCAACTCAGCAAGGGTGGAGCAACCTTGGAAGGGACGGCTGTGCAGAATGGCTTCCCATCCAGCACACTCAAAATGGTTAGTGGAAGACTGAGAGGGAACCGAAACTGTATCATTGGGTGACACTCTGATTATTTTAGGAAATTACTTTGAAGTCGCAAATCCCTGCACTTTTAATCTGCCAGTCCAGATAGGTAAGAGCAGGATGGCTGTGCGTCCTAGGAGAAAAAAGACAACCAGGAATAATGGAGCCAGAGCAGTTGTGCATTCCACCAGCACAGTAGCCAGGAGAATGGACAAAGATCGCCCAGCAAAATCCCATGTACTCTGCTCAATAGTGAAACCTATTAAGAATACCGTTCCCCAGTAAGGGACTAAGCAGCATATTTATGGGGCTACCACAGCGTGGGTGCTCCTACAAAGAGAATGATGCTGTGCATTGCTGTTAATGACAATACTATATGGTCCCTGGAAGTTTTGACAAGTCAGTGTTCCTCATCCAGATGAAGAGTTCTTTACCATCGGCCCGCATAGAGGAGTGTGGCTTCTAATTTTTATATTCTGACGTGACCCAAAGGGGATGATTCATTGACAGAAGGCCGCTGAGGTGGGGATCCTACAGATCCAGGCCATCTGGGCATCATTAGCCTTCGCTGGAGCCAGCCCACATGAGAGGTAGCAGGAAGGAAAAGGATGTTGGGCCAGATGTGGGAGCCATGCTAAGGGAAACACTGGCTCAATTTTTGGAAAGATTTTTCCTCAAACTCTTAAACGATTTTGGAAGCCACCTAATAGTAGCCCTGAGATGAATAATTTAGCTGGAATATTGCAAGACAGCAGTGTGTGTGTGTGTGTGTGTGTGTGTGTGTGTGTGTGTGTGTGTTAGATCCATCCATGAAGTCATGAGATTGGTTTCATTTTCTAATTCTCACTAATTAGAAGGTTTCCAGTGGGCCCCACCCCACCGCTGGCTTACAAAAATCCAGATACCTTATGACTCTTCCAGAAGCAGCAGACTCTCTAGTGACCCAGAGTCACTCCTCTCCTTGTCAACCCAAGTCTTAGGGAAAAGCTCTCTTGGGACCGTTAGAGGCAGTCTAGTCCTCCAGCAATGAGTGTCACGCTGGTAGGTGTTTTCATTCTTCCTCCTCCTTGTTGGGCAGATATCATTTCAAATAATTTCCTTGGACTCTGCAGAAACTCCATCTGTCCCCGAGAGAGGATGAACCACAAACAGCGTCTTGTACACGTGGTGGGACAAGGACTCTCCTGCAGTGATTTCGCAGTGATTCTGTCTGGGTTGGAGAAAAGGGATCACGGGGCTCCCATAGCTCCTAAAAACGTCGCTGCAGTTAAAACCTGGGGAAGCTGTGGGGGCTTGTTTAGATTTCCTTTTCTGAGGCTTGGACAGATGCCTTGATCACAGATCCAACCATAGAGACAGAAAGAAAGTCTTTGTTGTTGTCCCTGTGTCCCTGGCCTACAGGCCTAGCAAAAAGTATGGAAAAAAGACTTGAATAGTGTGTGTGTGTGTGTGTGTGTGTGTGTGTGTGTGTGTGTGCGCGCGCGCGCGCGCGCTTGTGTTTGGCGTATTTGGATTTTGCTGGTGCTGCAGACAGAAGCCAGGGCCTCGTGCATGGCAGGTGAACCAGTGTTTAACTCCTGTCTGTTCCGTAGCCTTTCTGGCTAGTGATACATTAGGCTCACTGGAGTCCCTGCAGGTCCTTTGATCGAAGAGCTATTGGCATAATGGAAATCTGTAGCTGCAAACATGACCTTCAGTGCTGGCTGACTCAGAGATGAGTCTCACAGTCCCCACTTCCTGAGTCCCTTGCAAGTTCTTGGACCTTCTAAGCAGCAGTGTTACTTGTGAATAAAGGTGTTGGTGCCCAGTCTCATCAGCCCACATCAACACTCTCCAAATCAGACAACATTTGGAGAGTTCCTGGAATAATGCCTGACATCAGCATAAGCAGTCAATAAACATGAGTTGTTATTCTAAACAATTCTCTAACATCCGGGTTCTCTTTCTTCACATTCTAGTTTAAATTGGATGGAGGTGGCTATTGAGCTCTTCTAAGCTACTTCTGTTCCTCCCATGTTTTGCACCTTGGGGAGAGTCTAACAGTGAACTATTCCTTAGAGTAATACAGGATAAGAAAAAGCAGAATCTTGGTGAGGAAGAGGGCTCCAAGACATGTACTGATGAGGTAGGAGCGATGGCTCAGAGGTTAAGAGCACAGACTGATCTTCTAGATGGACCTAGCTTCGATTCCCAGCACCTACATGGTGTCACACAACTGCCTGGAACTCCAGTTCCAGAGGATCTGAGGCCTTCTTCTGCTCTCTTCAGGTACTGGGCACACACATGATACACAGACATGCATGCAAGAAAAACACAAATACTCACAAAATAAATTATGTTTAAAACTACACGTACAGAATATCCTGTTTAAAACAGATGAGTGATAATGGCTTAGAAGGCCATCTACCCTGTCCTAGTTTGTCTTCTGTGGCTGTGATAAACATCATCTGGGAAGGAAAACATTTATTTCATCTTGCAGGTTATTTAGTCCATCACCAAGGGAAGACAAAGCAGGAAACCAAGGCAGGAAACTAGAGGCAGGAACGGAAGCAGAGAGCATGGAGGAACACTGGTTCCTACCTTGCTGTCCAAGCTTGCTCAACTTGCTTTCTCCTACATCCCGGGACCACCTAAGGGTGGCCCCACTCACAGTGGGCTGGACACTCCCACATCAATCATTAGCCAAGAAAATGCCCATTGGGCATACATACCCACAAGCCAACATGATGCAGGCAATTCCTCAGCTGAGCTTCCCTCTTCCCAGATGACTCTAGTTTGTGTCAAATTGACAAAAACTAGCCAGTGCACAAATGTTACTATTCGGCCTAAATATCCTATCTTAATTCTATTTCACACCCTTTCCCAGGTTTTCCATGGTGAATGTTTATTACTGTCCTTCTTTTTTATATGTGAATACTAAATTCATTTATTTTTGGCTACAATAAGTGGAATAAAAATGCCACCTGATTCAATCGATTATCAGTGAGAGCAAAGGCATTAGTGTGCAATTTATTCATAGTAAATTATTTTCTTTCTCTAGAAATTACTCAGAACGAAACCTAATCATCGGAAGACTTAATCTGGAAAGTCTCAAATTGCAGTAGGGAAAAGTCACAATTAGAGTTGCAGTTGGAGCATGCCTTCTATACCAGTGTTCACACATGTGTTAGCATATTCTTATGATCCAGAACCTTTTAGATTTAGAGCTCAACAAACATTATGACATAGCCTTTCCCTGTTGCATTACTTTCTTATTAGGTAAAAATAAGAAAAGCCATTTTTAAAAATTACACTTATTTATTTATGTGTATGTGGGGGGGGGGGCGGAGCATAAGTGCCACGGTGCAAGTGTGGAGGTCGGAGGAAAACCCAGGAGAGTCTGTTCTCCTTCACCCTATGAGTTCTGGATTCTAACCAGGCTGTCAAGCTTGGTAGCAAGCACCCTTACCACCTGAGCCATGTTGCTGGCCCAAACGGACCACCTTTGTGGAAGCCTAGCATTCAGACATTGGGATTTATGACTTGCTTTAGATCCTTCCCTGCAAGGACATGAAGCCAGGTGTGACAGGTGAGGTAGATGCTGTCTTCCGTCATCTTAGAATATAAACCATAGCTTACTTCCCCCCACCCACCTGGTCCAAATGGCCTGCTTTGCTGTCCTCTGGGCAGAACAATTTCAGTGGCTCTCCTTCCTTCCTTCCTTCCTTCTCCCTGCTTCCTCCATTCCCCAGTTTCCTGTCTCTCACTCCTCCCATGTTAATTTAGAGAAATGTCGCTGTGTGATTTTCACATTACTTAATGTGAAAAATAGTCACGCGCTTAATCTTCCTTCATTTGGTTTACATGCTAGTGGCGCAAGTCCTCTTTCGTGAGACACTTAACAAAACATTTCCAATTTAAGGATTTATTCATTAAATTTGAAAAACATGCCACAGAGGAGAAAGATTTGGCCATACTTTTGTCACTTTCTAGGCCCACAGATGTTATTTTAGGAATTTACCTCCCAATTAGTACACTTCTAAGCGGCATGCCTGATGGTCGAAAGGCCCCTTGACTCCTGAGCCCTGTGCTCAGGCAACCTGAATCGCTGTGCGACCTCGTTTTTTCATGTAATTGTGTCTTTGCTGAACTTCCTAAGGAAACACTCGTCCAAAGTGAGGATAGCCCATCCTTAAGTTTCAACATGCTTTAAGTTTTACAGCATCCAAGATTTTCCTAACTGCCCACCTCTTTTATTCTTTCCTTTTCTTTTTTGGTCTTAAAACACACTCTTTTGGCTGGTTCAATAAGCAGTTCCTGCCAACCAATTGCTTTTATGGTAATTGACAGTGGAGCTGATTTTTGGAGCCTTAGAATCTAAGGAGGCATTTTAGCTTAGACTTTGGGGAAGCTGAGCCAAGCTACTTGCAGAGTGAGCTGCCGCTGAGCGAATGTCGGTGGTCAGACCCTGATCTGTGAGTGCTCGTGTTCTCTGCTAGGAGCCTGCAGCACATCTGCAGCCCGAGCCTTCGCTTTCTTCTGTCAGTGGTATTGATTCTGCACCTTTACTTCTCCTGTCTGGAACCCCTGGTACTCCTACCAGAAGAGAGCCCATAAGACCAGCTGTCACGGGTGGGCAAGCGTGGCCTGAGCATCATGACCAGCAGTGATGGGGGACAACATCCCCAAGGCTCCTGAAATACTGACTGGGACTGTAAAGAGAACTAGCTCAGCTAGAAAAGAGGAAGCAAGTATTCGATTTGGAGGGAAAAAGTCAGAGCATTTAGTAGCACCATCCAGTGTTGGCTGTGGATTGTAAGCTTGCTGAGCTGTCCTCAGATGGTGTCCGTCTCTAAAATAGCTGGGATGTCCCCAGATCCCATCACAGCACAATAAATAGAAGTCCCCAAACTAGCAGATTTTTAGAGTTCTTGCTTTCCAGAAAATGCACAAATATTTCCAAGAAGAAGGGGGTTGCTTACGAACTTCCTTCTGTGGTTCATCTGGGGACTAAACTCATCACTCCTCAGGGGTGGGTCTAGAGTGAAATACCCTCCTCACACTAGGAAGCCCCAGTAGTAGCCACACAAGAAGCATGCCCCTTTAACACCAGTCGTCTATGTTCTAAACTCAAGCCATCCTAGAAGCAGAAAAGCTTCCAAGTGATGACAGTCAGCCTTTGCAACTGGCCTGAAATCCTCAAGAGCGCACTTTGGGACCGGTTTAGCCCTGATAGAAATGCAAGCTGTCTCCCAGCTGTGACAGCTCATGCAGGTCTGCCTCTGTCTTCAGAAGCATTCTGACCTTACAACGCCAAATGTACCCACGTGCCTTAATAAAGTGTAAAGTTCACTCTTGGGACCCGTGTATAGGATGTCATCGTACCATTTGTTAAAAAAAAAAAAATAGGGGCTAGTGAGGTGACTCATTGGATAAAATCACTTGTCATGCACGCAGAAGGACGTAAGTTCAAGTCCTCACCAGGCACATAGTGGGAACATCTGTAATACCAGCGCTCCACGGGGAGCTAGGAGGTAGAGACAGAAGAAACCTTGGAGACTGGAGGAACCAGCTAGTCAGGATACAGGACAGTGAGCAAGGGACGCTACTTGGAACAAGGCAGAACCAACACCTGAGGTTGCCCTCAGAGAGACAGAGAGACAGAGACATAGACAGAGAGAGATTTGTGAAACTAATTAGAATGCCCAAACAAGGATTTGAGTGTGGGTTTTTACACAGCAGAGATATTTTTATAGGCACCAAAGTGGAAAGCACATTCATTTCTAAGTAAGCAGAATTTCATAACTTCACAGCCTGCTGCCAGAATCTCCTTTCTCGGTGGCTTGACTTTAAGGAGCCAGCCACTGTGGGTGCCAGCAACATCTAGCCACTCTGGGGCTGCAGAATATAAGGCTTCCTCCTCATCTTGGGGAACCCCACCTCCCTCTGCATGCAGGCGACACCATTTCAGGATTCTGCATCACCTTACATGTCTGACGGCTGCAAGCTTCCTGCTTGTTGGCAGTCAGCACCCTCAGCTGACCCGTCAGGTGGGAAGCCACAATCTGGTCCCTTCACCGGTGGGAACCGGTTCAGCTGTAAACCTGAGCATCCGAACATGGTCTTTTCTGATTTCCCTAATGTCTGTACTTAATAGAACTTAGTCTGCCTTTGACAAATCTTTCCATTGACAGAACATCCCATAACCTGTGGCTTTACTTTCGGTGATAGTTGTGGGAAAAATTGATCAAAGACCAGAATATTAATTTTCTGTTTCTCTCTGTCTCTGTCGCTCTCCTCTCTCCTCCCACACCTCTCTGCTCCCTCCCCTCTCACTGTAAAATGTCCATTGCTACCGACTTTCCCCGCCCAAGGGCCTTGACTTATTCGCTGTTCTGGTCGCATCTTGTACCTGTCATTAGTGAATGAAAACAGATAATAGGAGAGACCTTTGAGGACATCAAAGAGACATGCAGCCCCGTGCAAAGTCACTAAAGCTGAAGAACTTAGAATGGAGGCTCTGAGAGGACTCGGTGGCTGAAGACACCTGCCACCATGCTTGACAGGTTGGCTTCGATCCTGGGGCTCACACGATGGAAGGAAAGGACAAATTCCTGTCCTCGGACCTCTGTACATATGATGGCTTGCACATACACCCCCATCAATATATAAATGTGATTTTAAAAAATTTGTACAGCAACACCCAAGAGGCTTGACTCAGAGAAAGTTTCTATAAATCACGATCATTGAGTTCTGCGGGCTAAAACTATTGCTGCTTTACTTCATGTACATGAGTGACTTTCTAATCCCAAATTAGCCCGCACAGCAGGGTGAGGCTCTGACTGTCCAGGCCAACCCAGCAGGATCAGAAGATCCTAGGCTGATGGCACTCCAGACCCTAGCATTCCCCCAAACCCTATGAAATGCTACTCATGTGTTGACTACCCAGGCATGTCAACCTCACCTCACCCCTCCCTTCAGCTTGAGTCTCAGCAAACTGCAGAATATTAAGGTTGGGGGAGCTTCAACAGCTTCTAGGAAAGTCCTTATTCTGTAGTTTTGAAGAAAATAAATCTACTTTATGGGGCATGGTAATGTGCTGATAGTTGCTAATAGGTGAGAAATGATCAAGAACATTGACTGGCCTGGTAAAGTCAGTACACCTCCCTGCACAGCCCTTCCCCATGAAGGCTCAACTTCCTATAGCAAATGAATCTATCTCACCTTAATAACTTCTGGGATCTCTGTTTAAAAAAATAATTTTCAACCATCTTTCTAGATGAAATTTTATTCTTGGCAATTAATGAAGAAATCCTAAGGTTAAACAGGATTGGATGGATGGCTCAGTGTTCCAGAGCAGTTTCTGCCCTTCCAGAGGACCTGCATTTGGTTCCCAGCACCCACAGCTCCTGACTCACAGATGCTTGCAACTCCAGCTGGGGGCAGGGATCTGATGCCCTCTTCTGGCCTTCAAGGGCAACTGCACACCTCTCTCTCTCTCTCTCTCTCTCTCTCTCTCTCTCTCTCTCTCTCTCTCTCTCTCTCTCTCTCTCTCTCTCACACACACACACACACACACACACACAGAGACAGAGAGACAGAGAGACAGAGAGAGACAGAGAGAGAGAGAGCTAAAAATACAATAAATCTTCAAAGAAAAGTTCCAAGAGACGAGTGACTGAATTTGTGCTTCTCTCTACAGACACTCTGGACATCGGCTTGAATAAAGGTGACAGGTGAGCAGAACACTGGTGCCTTGCTGTGATGCTGTCTCCAGTGCACACTATGGTGGGTTTGAGCCTTTCTCTTCTCTTTTGCACCCATGCAGTGCAGCTAACAGAAGAGGCGTGAGCAAGGATGATACGTACTGGAAAGAGATCAATGCAGCCATGGCCTTAACAAACCTCGCCCAGGGAAAAGATGAAGTGCAGGGGACCACCAGCTGCATCATCCA
Organism: Peromyscus attwateri; assembly: GCA_902168425.1. Classification (NCBI taxonomy): domain Eukaryota; kingdom Metazoa; phylum Chordata; class Mammalia; order Rodentia; family Cricetidae; genus Peromyscus; species Peromyscus attwateri. Next base: position 49,159 of record CABHPP010134571.1, read on the forward strand.
GAAGTCTTCCCACATAGCAGAAGTAAAGACAGTCAAGCTGCCTCTGGCCCAGCACTTCTAGTGTGGCCGGGGGCACTGAGCATGTCAGTGGTTTTTGGAGTTTTGTTTTTATTTTTTACCTAAATCTTCATCCTAAGAGCCAAAGCAGGGGTGAAGAGGACTCCCATCCAAACCTCCTAAGTTCAGCTATCCTAAATATATCAGTTGCTTCTATAAAAAGACACATAAATTATAAAAAAA
>CABHPP010134572.1:0-39468 GCA_902168425.1 Peromyscus attwateri
ACACACACACACACACACACACACACACACACATCAGACATGCATGCATAAAGCACACACACACACATGGACACACACCTGAACTCTTTAAATCAGCTATTAGGTAAAACTGTGCTGTGCTTCAGAATAAATATCTGTGTGTGATAATTATGAAACTACCGCCCAAATCAAACTAAAGGACTTTGGTTCTCACCTTGGCTACAAAGCCATGCAATGAGATGAGCCCATCATGTCTCCTTGTCCATTGTCTTACATTGATATCAAAGGTACTCACTTTTCAAAGGATGCTAGTTTGCCAGTTCAAAACATACACAAGTGCATACACATGGGCACACCCACTCACATGCATGTGCACACACGTGAACAAACATGGAATTCAGATTACAAAAGGGAACTGAGAGTACCAAGGAAAATGTTTGGGCTGAGAAAGGGAGGAAGGAATGGGACTTATCTAGCTCTGAGATCCATCTACACAATGGTAGGAAAGTGTGGACTCCAGCAGATCCTTCATTCCATTATGACTGTATGTAAAAGGCCATAAGGACTCCTTTATTCTATTAACACTCAGAAGAGAGGTCGTAAAAAAATACAGTGTGTTTATTAGGGCAGGGAAGGGAATGGAAGCTGATGAGTGCACCAGGAAAGACCCATTAACAAAACGATGAATTCAGATCTGTTTGCATTCCTATTAGGCTGAATCCACACTTGTTAGCTTAAGTAATCCCAGTGCTTCGGTTATAGCCATACACATATAAAAACAGCATCTGAGTCCCGAAGGGGTAGTGTTCTCATGTGCCCATGGAAACTCAAGTACATTACCTCTCCCCTGAGATATGGAGGACTCCACAAGAATCGAGTTCATATTAAACAAATTAAGTTGTCAAGTAAGAGGTGAAAATTGCCCTGGGATCATTTAGTATTCTTATTTATGTAGGTCTGGGAGACAAAATAGTATTAACTGATGAACTTGTCTCTAATAGTTTTAAAAGTTCATTTTTAAAAAGGCCAAAGCATTGAATTAAGTATGAATATTATAAATGATGAGGGCTGCAATGGCATCGAGTCTGTGTGTCCTTGTGGGGTAATGTCTCCTTTTAAGTTTTTCTGGACATTTGATCGATATAAGATAATGTCAGGGAGCAGGGCAGAAATGCCTTTCATTAGAGGGAAATGGTATACATACCTGAAAAATTCACTTCCTAAAGTGAAAATGAAAGGGCCCTATAAGAATCTATTATAAATGTAGAGTCTACATTTTAAGGGGAATTTTTAAAGGATTGGAACATCTCTTTATTGTGTTGGCTGTCTTGGATTGCAGGCTTTCTAGTCCTATGTGGATGCTGAGTATATTGCTAGAATGGAGATGGAGAAAGATAGACAGCCTGGGAGACGAATGAGTAGATTCAGAGGACTGCCTCCTTAGAGGAATGTGTCCCAAGCCAAGTAATGCTGTTACTGGAGTTATTAGAGTTATCCTGAGCAATGTAGGCTCTGCTGATCATTCTCAGTATGCCAGTGGGAAAAAATGAGTAATAATGAAAAGCAAGATAAAAGGAGATTTCTTCTATGTGGCCACATGGGGAAGAGAATCAATGAGATCCAATGACCCCAAGTTCAAGATCCTGATACGAGGTTTAGTTTTAAAGACAAGGCAAGCAGTGTGTGTGACCTAGCTGTTCTGCTCAAGGTATGTATGGTGGTTTGAATGAAAATGGCCCCCACAGGTTTATAGGGAGTGGCACAATTAGGAGGGAGATGTGGCCTTGTTGGAGTAGGTGTGGCCTTTTGGGAGAAGTGCGTCACTGGGGGTGGGTTTTGAGGTTTCAGATGCTCAAGCCAGGCCCAGTGTCATTCTCTGTTCCTGCTGCTTGCCAATCTGGATGTATAACTCTCAGCTTCCTTCTCCAGCACCATGTTTGCCTGCATGCCACCATGCTTCCTGCCATGACAGTACAGACTAAACCTCTGAAATTGTAAGGCAGCCCCAGTTAAATGTTTTTCTTTATAAGAGTTGCCATGGTCATGGCGTATCTTCACAGCCATAGAAATCCTAACAGAGAGAGTGTGGTTCCACCCACCATGCATCATCTCAGGTCCAGTGTCTTCTGAAAGATGATCTGACAATTTAATGTGTTAAGTCACTTTCCTGGAGACAAGTTCCCCAACTAACTGGCACCAGGATCCATCAGGAGATTCCCAGGGAAATTCCAATTCCTTGAGGTGCATTATCTCCATAGCCTGATACTCAAAGGGGGTAGCACAAGTACTTCTTTAGAACATCTTCATTCCAACTGGCAGGGATGGTTATGGTGCCTCTGGAAAACAGGAGAGACAAGGAGCAGAGTCTCCTATGGAGCCTGTAAAAGGAAAACAGCCCATGGACACCAAATCTCAGCTTTGCAAGGCCCATTTCTGACCTTTGACCTCCAGAGTCATAGGTAATAAACATGTGCCTCTTTGTGCCACTTTGTCTGGAAGAATTTGTTTTAGCTGCCATAGAGAACTGTATGACATTCCAGAGGAATAAGGACTACGGAGCCTGTGCGTGTTAGAGTTGGGCTGTTTGAAAAGGTATATCTGGGAGCTCCAAGCATACAGGAGACTGCTGTAGCGTAGAACAAATGGATCTGTGATGCCTAATGGGAGGCTGGGTAGAGGACAGCTAGCTCTCAAGGAAATTCACAATGCTTTGGGGGACCCTGAGCTATGACTTTACGATGCTTCCACACATCTCTCTTGAGCCTAATGACGCTCTGAAAGAAGACTAGGAAGGCGACTCCTGTCTCACCTTGGCGGAGATCTAAAGATATGTCTGTCTTCCTTTTCCTCTTCAGTCCCTCATTGCAGAGGTATACATTAAGAGATCACTTGTCTGTCTCTCCAGTCTAGGTCCCCGCAGTCACCCATGGACACCAAATATCCAAGCTGCAGGAAGTTGGGGGCTGGAGTGTAGAAAGGATAAGAGACTTATTGAAGAAAAATGCATTGTGAATTGACTAGAGGATTAATTTTTAAGATTAATATGACTGATTCTTGAGATCTAACAGAAAACATGTTTTAAGACAGTGAATGAAATACTATTAAAGTAAAGAAAAAATAATTTAGGGGATATTTGTATTAAGAACTCATAGCAGCAACTGAAATATATTCACTTCGTGTTGTATTACCAATAAATTGAGAGTCCCAATATAATCATTTTTACAATTCAATAAGGTAAATGTCTCGGTAGTGGGTTGTCAAGTACTTGAGAACAGAAAACCCACACATTCCTATGTTAAGCAGGAAGTTAGACCAGAAAGGATAACAAAGTGATTGTGAAAATCTTAGCTTCATTTCCAGAAGAGACCAAATACTTTCGATTGTATAACCACATAACACACTCAGTTTCCTTACAGAGCCCAGTTTCCTCTACAAGTGTTGAAAATAATAGGTATTTGATTTCCTGTCTCTCTTGCAGCTAGGAGATGGTTGTGTGATCCAATTCCAACCAATACACTGGAAGAGAAGTCTTCTGAGAGTGGAGGATCTTCTAGGAAAGTTTCTGCTGCTTAGTTGAAACAGTAGTGGAGGAATACAGCTTATTTTCTTGGGCAGAAACACCACAGCTCTGTGAGATCAAGGGTAACCAGCTCACAAGTATGAAGGCAGCAGTCAAAGTGCCACACCTTTCCACCAACCTGCTCCGAGCATTCTCCAAGAAGGGAAGTCCCCCAAAAGAACAGGAACCTAAGTTTTCAGATCAAGAAGCCACCAAGGCCACCTGGGAGCAGCCTGGCTGTATTTCAAGCCCTGCTGGAAAAGAAATGCTAATTATTAAAGCATTTGATTTTTTTTCTTCCCTTACATCTGAAACTACTCTAGTGTGTGCATCACTTTTACAAGAGTTAGGATTATAGATTGGAGCCAATTGTGCAGCAGTTTGTCTAATTACAGAATCATCAGAGCAGAAAAGTTGAGAGCCGAATGGACTGTAGAACTCGTTTTATACGTGAGAAAATTAAGAATGGGAGGTTGAACGATTTATTAATTCTACAACTGTGCCTCCTTCCCACACTCCTGTTCACATCCTGACAACATTTATTGGTTGGTGTTCACATTTCAAGCTGCCAATATTACCTAAAGCTGAACTAGGGAACCCAGAAAATCTCCACAATTTGCTAAATGTCCTTAAGTAAATTCTAAAGATGGCCATTCTCAGTGTTCTCTCAGTCTCCACAGAAACATGTACACACATAGTAAGTCCTTTATTGTGCAGTCCAAGACTAAACACAGGAAAATGATTCGCTGAAATTCACTTCTATATAAGCTGAGTGGAATACTAGGCTGAGATAATAACAGGAAGATAATGATAGCAATCATGATATTATGATATTTGGTAATTAGATGTATTTTATAGGAACATATACTTTTTTGAAAAGTTGATATTCACAAAATCCAGACATACTATATCGATATAGATAGATAGATAGATAGATAGATAGATAGATAGATAGGCAGATAGATAGAGACATCATAGAGTTATAAAACCAGCTCTGGTGAGGCAAAATTACATGGACCCTTGGAGCTTGCTGGCTAGCAAGCCTAACCAAATCAGAATTCCAGATCATTGAGAGACCCTGACTCAAAAAACAAGGTGAATGTTCTAACCGGAGCGTAACCTCTGTCCACCACACACTTGAGCGTACATGTATACATGCATTGATACAGGCACACATAAGAATATGTACATGCCCGTGCACACACATACAGAGAGAGAGAGAGAGAGAGAGAGAGAGAGAGAGAGAGAGAGAGAGAGAGAGAGACTGAGAGATTGAGAGACAGGGAGATTCAGAATCACCTCATAAGCCAGAAATGCTCCTTGTGTTGATTTAGAGATTAGAAAGCTACATGAGCCTCATATTGCAGAGGACTCAGATGAGATGATGCTGAGCCCAGTTCTGGAGTTTTCCTAGTGGCTCTTTGTTTCCTTCCCTTCAAGAGCATTTACTTTGTTTTAGAGAGAGCCTAACATCCTAACATCATTTCTTAGTGTTCTAAATAAAATGAGAATGTGGTGCTAGAAATTAGTTCCATCTCCTCTCTTGGAACAAATAAAGGGGAGTTCAGTGTCCTTTTCCTGGCTTGGAAGGGGATGCTGGTTACACTCAGTCCCAAGTCCAATCAGGGGCGGGCGATGGGCCAGCAATGAGTCAATAGGATGTGTCACCCTTTCCCCTATGTGTTCTAATAAACAATACAAATTAGTGTTCTGCTTCATAAGCCAGATGCCCACAAAGTGCTTCTTATTATGGAAAAGCTTCATGCCTCACAATCAGCAATGTCAAAACATGAGCGATTATGTTCTCAAGAAGCCATTACTAGTTTGAGTTTAATTTTGTTTATTGGGCAGAACTGTACACTTAAGGCTTGAGAGAAATGTTTATTGCCAGTAACAATAACAATAACAATAGCTGATGTGTTTCTGCTCCTTAGGCAGACTTGGATACTAAACCTGATCCTTGATTTCTTCATCTCCAAGCTATTAGAGGGTTAGGAGGCAAGGGTGATTTTACTGGGCACCTACTATAAATAAATGAGCCTCTCTTCTAGGAACTGTGGGGCATTTAACTGATTGCCTTGTGTCAAGCAATTTTTATTATCATTATTTTTAACATTCCAACCACATCCCAAAGCAATTATTAATGTTATTTTTGTCAATAATGAAAAAAATTCAAAGAAATAAGGAATCTTGCCCAGAGTCAGAGGTGTCACCTATCAGTCTAATATTCAGGCTAATTGCAAAAGGCACATGTCTATTCTATGCTTTGCCTTAACCCACTCCACTGCCATGACTTCCAGAAGTACTCATGTCTAGACATATGGATGCCTCAGAAGGCCTGGGAATATTAACCCATAAAATCTGGCAGCTGGCTTCAACATAATAACAATGCTAGGGCAATTATTCTTGGAGTATAAGTTCAACAAATGTGCTAACCTATTGCTTTCATTGACAAAACCTTATTTTAACAGGTTTTGTCACCCTTTCTGGAAACCCCAATTTTAACAGTTAAAACTAATCTTTAACTTGACTGGATTTCGAATCACATTTAGGAGACATCCCTCTGGGTCTGCTGTGAGCATGTTTCTGGTGTTTTGACTCAAACGGGAAGAATTAACCTGAATGCAGAACCACCATCCCACAGACGGAGATGCTGAACTGGATCAGGAGGAGGAAGTTGAGTGAAGCATCAGCACCCATCTCTCTCTGCTTCCCGATTGGATGCAGCATGACCAGCGCCCCTGATTCCTGCTGCTCTGCCTTTCCCACCATAGTGAACTACCCCTGCCACTGAGAGAACCTTCCTCTAGTAAATTGCTGTTATTGGGTATTTTGTCACAGAACAAGAAAAGCAATACAGTGCCCCACTGTGAAGACACTAATGCTAATCTCGAGTGGCCTTGAACTTCACATAACAGGAGATGGTCTACTACTTTCAGAGGGCCAGAGCTGCCTTACTTTTCTTCTGTGAGAACTGTGTCTACAGTGGTGTTCACATTATGGATACTCCAAAATCAACATTAGTGTATGCTTAAAATATAAAATATGTCAAACTATATACTTCAAAATGGTGATTTTTATGTTATGTGAATTTTATAACAATAAAAATCATAGAGGCCGGGCGTTGGTGGCGCACGCCTTTAATCCCAGCACTCGGGAAACAGAGGCAGGCGGATCTCTGTGAGTTCGAGGCCAGCCTGGACTACCAAGTGAGCTCCAGGAAAGGCGCAAAGCTACACAGAGAAACCCTGTCTCGAAAAAAAAAAATCATAGCAAAAAAATCAAGCTAACCCTAAGGAGACTCTATCCCACTATCACCAAGACTTTGTATTCATCTTGACTAAGGGGTCATAAGGAAACCCAACTCTAGCTATCCACACACTACAGGGTTTTCATATCTTATCCTATTAGAGAATGAGAGTTACCCAGTAGGTGACCAAGCCCTGCTCAATTAATCCGCCTTGCCATGTCAATAGCCCAGCACAGTGTAGGACAGGACCATCAAAGTTACCAATATCTCTTACACTTTTTGTTTCTCTGGATGATTCTGATGTGGAAAGCAGAGCAAATGGTGAGTATTCAGTAAGTGCCACCAGTTAGGAATGAATGTAGAACACTAGTAAAGAAAGCACAAGAAAGTGGATCCCTTCAGATTCTGGGAAAGAAACAAAAGGAAGCGAGGTAGTGGTTTCATTGGGTTTTGTGGTAGATTGACTGATTGATAAACAGGGCCTAATGTGGGCCAAGACATCATTGAACTCATTATGAACTTTTGATCTTCCTGTCTCCACCTCCCAAGTGCCAGGACTACAGGAGTCATGTTCTCTGTGGAGTTCCGTTCCATGTTCACGTGGCGCTCAACACTTACCTACAAAGTCAGCTGGCAGAGCAGGCATCTCCCAAGTTCAGGTCTCCCTAGAAGGTATCAAGAGCTCCTTACCTCACCCTGGTTCCTGACTTCATATGCTCCTCTTTAGTGAAGCTTGCTCTCCAGGAAGTAACAGAGTAGTGAAAGGGAAATGGAAGGAGAGGATGAGTGGATGTGTCAGGAGAAGGAACCTGGGGACACTGCTCCAGAGGCAGGTTATGGCATTTGGTAGTTGAGATGTCACAATGGAAAGTGCAGAACTTCAGGAGACAGGGTCCTGTCTGTAGAGGAGGAGTAGCCTTGGGTCAACGCATTCTACAACCTCAGCCACAGTAAACAGGCTCTATCCCCTGCATGAAATCTGACCTTTTTCAACTCAGTGCCTCAGATACCTCACGCAAGTCACTTGGGTCTTAGTCTATCCCTTCTTCTTCTTCCAATCGGGTGCATTCCTTTGAGCACAGGAGGCCCATAGATAACTCACATAGGCTCTCCTCATAGGCTTCCACAGAGGCGCATATTCTACTGGAAAATGCATGGACACCTCTGGACAAAAGAAGAGACTCCAGGCCAGATCAAGCAAAGGTTCTGGGAGGCGGGGCTTTGCTTCTGCCTTGGTGTTCCTGGTACTCTACTTTCTCTGCTTAGCACTCAGCACACCATCACTCCAGTTGCTCTCTCCCCAACAGACTCTCAAACCATGAGTGCCCCAGAATCCATAGTCTCTGCTTTATTCCCAGGACTCAACCAAGGAGGAAAGTACTCAATGCGTACTTCCTAGATGGCTACTGATCTCGGGGGAAATCCAGTCCTTTCTGGGTTCTAAACAGGCTGCCTTGGTGGGCTCAGTTGGCAGTTTCTTGAAGATTGGCCTCTCAATGGAAAAGTCTTATCAGCCAAGTCAGCATTCACTCCTCAGGCGTTCAGAAAGCCAGAATTTCCTGCCAGGTTTAGTCTCTCAATTTTCAAGGCAAAAGAGTCAGCCCAGGTGGCCTGTGAAACTCCTTACAGCTCGCTGTTGAAATCCGCAGGCACTTGGCCCTTTGCTGGCTGCATACTCCACTGTGGGTACACTTTCAAAGGCACTCATTTCTCCCCAATTAATCTGAATCTGAGTAATCCAACGTAAGAGATGACTACAGCTAACCCTCAAGACAACAGGGCAACGTCACAGGAGAGATAATTGGAATGTCTCCGTGGGGGTGGTGACTGGGCTTGTGAAGAGACTGTGCTGGCAAAAAGAAAAGGACATGCCAGCGTTTCCCCACATTCCAGGAGAAGGGAAGAAGGAGAAGAATAGAAGAGATGGAGAGTTCTACCACAGTTGCCTCACGAGTCTTGTTCCCTCAACTTTGGTTTTTCACACAATCTCTCAGGCACTGGGGATATGATCTGACCTGTTGATCTGGATACTTTTCTTACTTAGTTCTTATACATTTCCTACCTCACAGAAGTAAGCACAGAAATAAGCTATCTGAGGCAAAATTATCTCCCTGAATTAACACACACACACACACACACACACACACACACACACACACACACTGTAAACTTGCTAAACCAAACTTTGGGGTTATGTTTTCAGTGTGTACCGGTTATGTGTGAGTGGTGTATGCATATGTGTGCATGTGTATGTAGGCATGCTTTCCTGTGTGGGTGCATATAGAGACCAGGAATTGGTGTTGGATTATCTTCCTCAACTTCTTCTGTCTTACATTTTGATGTAGAGTCTCTTACTGAGCATGGAGCTCACAGTTTTGAGCTGGCCATCGAACCCCCAGGATCCTTCTTTCTGCTCCACACCCAGCACTAGGGTTACAGTGTGTGCTAGGGTTATTGGCAGATGATAGGTTTCCTGGCCCATGCTAGGGCTACAGGTGCACACAGTCACACTTAGCTTTTACATAGTGCTAGCAATCTGAATTGGCCCTCATGCTTGTGCATACAGTAACCACAGAGCTGCCTTTTTAGCTTTGCTTCTGAGTTTGAAAAGGAAATAATTCGTGAATTTTCCCACTGGTTTGTCCTAAAACCTTAATCCTCTAACAGGGCTTCTTACCAGCACCACCAGGGTCACAGCTAAAAGATAATGACATCACATACTCTACACATACCATTAACAAGGAGCTACCTACCTTATCTTAGTCTTGTCAAACAGAATAAATGGTGCTCTGAGAAGTAGCAGAAATATCTTGGGCTGAATGCTAATCAGTTTTCCATTACTGTAACAAAGTACCTGAGGTTATCAATTTAAAAAGAAGAAAGGTTGATTTTTGCTTGTGGTTTTAGAGGTTTCCATCTGTAGTTGATTGGCTCTGTTGCTGTAGGCCTGTCATGAGGCAGTAGAAGTTAACCTTGTAGCTGCTGGGAGGTGAGGTCAGCAACCAGCTTGAGTTCCAGGATCATTGCTCCAGTTTTCCATTCCATTTGTTCCTTTTCTGAGTCCATTTACATTCACTTTGAGTGCAGGGGTTCTTCTACCTCAGGGTTTCCCCTATTGTGAGGAAAATGCCTTCATTCATATGCCTTTAAGAGTTACTAGGTTAAGGCACCCACTTTGCTAGTCCCACCAAGATGACTGAGCTCCATCACTCACTTTTCCAGATGGAATGTTCTTGAATGCTGGAACAAAGCACCCCACGGAGTGTGCGATTTGTGGATAAAAGGTGCTGATTTCCCCGTTTTCAAGTCACAGAGTGAAAGCCAAAGGCTGATCAGCAGCTTTTGTGTCTGGTCCCGGGCTGCTTTCTACTTCACAGATGTGCCTCCTGTGTGTCCACACATGGAAGAAGGAGTGAAGGGTCTCTCTGAGGTCCATTTGACAGGGGCATTAATTCTACCCTTTTGACTTAAGCACTTCTCCGAATATTCTGCCTCCTCACATCATCACTTTGATTTCAGGGGAAGATACTGGGATTGTAGCCCATGAGCTCCTGAGAGCACACAGCAAAGAACCCACTGCAGAAGGGACAGTAAGCTGCCCAAACACCTAGAAGGAATCATCTAGAATCACTAGGACTCAGAGGAAATGGAATGCTGAATTTTTATAGGGAAAGTGATATCAGTCAAATGCTGTTTACTTCCTCTCACAATTATTGACTTGTCTTTTCTTGCTAGATGGTGCTCATAATTATTAGGTCAAAATAAACTATCTCCTTCCAGATGAAAAGTCTCACTGTTTCCACCTCTAAAAGCTAAAATTTTTCAAAACTTTCTTTCTTAATGGTTATCACCTATTTCTGGCAATTAATACTTTGATGACCGTCATGGTGAGCTTACCTTCTTAACATGCAAATGCCCAAAGCTGTCAGTGCTGATTGCCCAGTGAAATACAGTTCAAAGAAATAGCTCATACTTCCTTGTGGCTCTTCCAAAGAATTCTAAAGCATCCAAGATCAGAGACATTCCTTTTACAAGCTGAATCCGGGTGTTTGTGTTTCTTTAAGGGGTCTTGCTCTTCACAGCAAGAGGGTAGAGCACAAGACCACCTTGGGGAGAATTGCAATTTCAAGCTCCCATTTCTGTCTTTCTAAACTGCCTCAGCCCCATGTTTTTCTCTTTCTGTGTCTTCCAGTGAGCATAAGCCACTTTCATGTCACACAGGCGCAGTATCTGACAGGAGCAGCTTGGAGGAAGAAAGATTCATTTTCTCTCACAGCTGCAGATGTTTCCATCCAACATGGCAGGGATGGCATGGCAGACCAGCTCAGTTCACATGAAAGCGTGTGGTAGAGGCTGTCCCCCTGACATTAGACTGGGAAGCAGTAAGTAAGACTGGAAGTGAGCAGGGATAATACACCCTGAAAACCTATCTCAGGAACCTGGTTCATCCAGCTAAGTCCCTTCTCCCCAAATTCATAGAACTTTCCAAAATAACGCTACCAGCTAAGGACAACATTTTCAAGGCATGAGCCCACGGTGTGTTTTGGGAAGGGGGAAGCATTTCAAACTTAAACTATAACACAGTGTCAAAACTTATGTTCAGAAACAAAAGATATTAGTGACTCACAAGTGATGGGAATTAATGCCAAGTGAGGTCTCTATCACAGCACTTGCCTGTTGAGTCTCGTGGCTAGTGGGAGAGCTACTTCTTACCTTAGAACACATAGAAAGATGACTCTGCATTGCTCTGCTGCTGTCTTCCAACAAGGACCTCAGTTAATATTCAAGAGGCCAAAGAGAGGGGGAAGGAGGGTGGTGACTTCAGTTTGAGAGTCATGACGACTGCATTTTATAATTACAGCTTCTTGATTAGTCCCAGGATCTGAATTCCATTTCTGTAGGAACCCATGTCAGCAGGTTTCTGAGGATAGTGTTTTTTTTTATTTTGTAACTAGTTTTCATAATAAAATTGCATGAATCAAATAGAACAACAAGGTCCCAGAGAACATGAATAATGAGTGTGAAGAAAAATCCCATTTCAAGCTTTATAACATCAGCAAAAAGCTCTAATTCTCTCTACAAGTTTCCATTAAAAAAAAAACCAAGTGGCTTTTATGCATAAAATAAGCATACATAGGAATCTGATACCATCTATCAAATAATATTGTTAGAATCACCGTAAGGCTGTGTTTGCTTGTACCCACAACTCCACAATTTGAGGGATGGTTGGTAGACTCTTCTGCAATCCCTTCATCAGCAAGTTGCTATCCTCATGTGTAACAGAGAAAGAGTGGCTCTTCCAGGGTCTCTGATCTCCTTATGGGAAGTTGAGAAAAAGTGTTGTCAGAATCCATCAAAATTCTAAGAATTAACCAAGGTTCTTCAGACTTTGGGAGGTGTAGTGGGAAGTCTCAGGGAAATGTTGTACCACTATCTAAAGAAGAATGGTGTGCTTTGGAAAAGAGATTGCCTTTGTGTTTGTTTGTGTGTGTGTGTGTGTGTGTGTGTGTGTGTGTGTGTGTGTGTGCTTGCCTCTCAGCCTGTGTGTGTTGACATTAGATTTAACCAAGCTGCTCATTATCCTACTTCATCTATACCCTTTAACCAGAAGCACTGCCCAATTTTACATGCTGAGATTTCATTCTATTTTAATTCAAACTGGTAGCAGAAAGGTTTGAAAACCATTAGTTTATATCATCTCTAAATATCCCTCATATCTATTGATTAATATAGTTTTATATTATTTCTTTGATGCTTATATTTGGGGGCTAGAATTAGAGATGGTTGTAGTTTGAATTGTATCTCTCCCATAAAAACAAACAAAAACACATATGTTGAAGTCCTAACTCCCTCAGACTGGGACCATATTTGAAGACAGAGTTTTAGAGAGATTATAGAGTTAAAATGAGGTTAATAGGTAACCCATAATCCACTATGATTAGCGTCCTCATAAACCTATAAGCTAAGGAATGCCAAAAGTTGCTCCCAAAGTCACCAAATGCTATAGTAGAGATATTGGACAGATTTCTTTCTCAAAGTCCTCAAAAGGAATCAGATCCGTCCTTGGGCTTGGGCTTTTAGCTTCTGGAGCTAACCGATGATGCCCTACTGTTTCTTCAGCTGTTCTGTCTATGGTCAGCAGTCTGGATTGATCAATACGGCGCTGAAGCTGTGAAATACACTGCAGTCTGTTCACTACCGCTACACCTCTTACGCTGAGCTACATAAAAGAAATGCCAATCGAGGCTGAGCTCAAGCTTTTCTGTAAGAAGAAAAATACCTGAAGCATGGCCACATGGATTTCTGTCAGGTACTCCTAGTTTAGACAGTGGAAATGCAAACTCAACAATGCTGGGTGAACCTAGCTACTGCTGTTCTCAGCAGTTCATGTGCTCCAAAGTTACTGGGTGACCCCTATATATGGTTCCCCCAAAGGATTCACAGCCAGTCCTGGGTTTGACAGGGACATCTTGTCTTAACAGAGTGCTGCAGAACATTTCACTCCTTATTTCAATGCACTTATAGAATGTTCTAGATGGCAGCCCTACTTTCTCGTCTGGTTCTTTTTTTACCTGTTCCCATCTGTACCCTACACTTGGCCCTCAACCTTCCTGCCTTTTCCTTTCCTATTTTCTCTTCCGTAATTTCTTTATCCTCTCCATCATCCCAACCAGCCAAGCCTCTCTTGTCATCTATATGTAAAGGACATTGCCTTTTCCCAGAAGCCCTCTCTGGTTTCTGCCTATGGGCTCCTAGGGCTCCCTGTGCTCAAGTGAGCCATTTGCTTCCTGTGATAGAGACACTGTGTTCTGCATAGGAGCTAAATCTGGCTCATCCTGGGTTCTCCAGTGTTTGGCATTCACATAGAACAAAGAAACTTTTCAGTGTATTTTGTAGCATAATTCATGAAATGCTGTAGGCTATCGCTAGTCTAGTTAGAAGGCAATGAGGGTCCAAAATTAGAAAATACTAGAGATGATTGACAGGGGTTGAACTGAAAGATGTTAAGGTGATAAGATTGTTATTATTTGATGACAAAAGACATGTGGAGCGACAGAGAGCCAAGCCGTTTTCTAATTTGGGTTAACTTATGAACTTAGAAATGGATCTCGGTGAGGTCAGTTTATGGCACACAGTGGGTAGAAGTGGGAAATGAAACTGTCTGGATTCCATGGCTCCATTAGCACATTTTCTAGCTGCAGCTCAGTTTACTTACTAAGATATAGTGTTGCATGAGTTACTGACTCAGTTTCCTTTGGCTCTGCTGTCCCATCTACCTTTCCCTCTCTTAAGTTAACCTGGTTCTCAGTTAACTTCTGTGTGGTGGAAACAGCTCTGCTCCAAGAGTTCTTGGGAGTCCTTTGAGACACCAGCATTCTCAGTCTAATTAATGCAGTACATAAACTGCCTCAAATAAGCCTCATATTTGTTAAAAGTGACTTTCGGAATTTACTTTTCAGAAGCAAACTGGGTGCAAAACCAAGTCCCCAACCATATACATGCCAAGCTCAGCCTTACAGAAGAAAAGCAGTAAGAATAAAATGCTGAGGAGGGGGCTGGAGAGAGAGCTCCTAGAGAAAAATGCTTGCCTGTACAAGAGTGAGAATGTGAGTTCAGATCCCCAGAACCCACATTAAAAGCTGGTGTGATGGCACACCTCTGTAACTTCAGCAGCAGGGGCTGGTCAGGGAGACCCCTGAGGCTTGCTGACTTAGTTCAGCTGAAATGGCAAGTTGTAGGTTCAGTGAGAGACGTGTCTCAAAAAGTAAGGTGGAGGTGGGAGATGTGTCTCAGTGGTTAAGAGTGCTTGCTGTTCTTGAAGAGGACTCAGTGTGCTTCCCAGCACTCGCACAGTGGCTTATAACCATCTGTAACTCCATTTGCAACTCCATCTGACACCCTTTTCTGGCTTGCACGGGCACTAGGCATGCATATGGTGCATTTACATGCATGCAGCCAAAGCACTCAAACATGTAAAATAAATAAACCTTTAAAAATAAAACAAAAAGTCAGGTAGACAGCAATAGAAACTCTACCTGATGTCAACCTCTGGCCTCCACAAGGGCACACATGGGTGTACAACCTCCTTATTCCAACACATACATGTAACACACACCTATGAACTAACACTGATACACTCACAAAGACAAAACAACAACAGAAACGATGGTGTATGAATGATGACATTTGTTTTTCTGAAGAGACCTGGATGCATCTTCAGAGGAAGTCACCCACCACCCAAGCACCACAACTCATGCTTAGGAATCACAGGGCAGGGAGGACAGCCTGCAGTGAGTTTTCAGTAAGAGTCTTTGTCTGACTGTATTCTCCATAGAAGTCCCTGCTCTCAACAGCTGCTACTGTTTCCAGAATCTGTCTCTCTGTCCTCCTAGCTGACAGCTGGATTAAAACAAATTCAGTGGAGCAATGCTCCAGAGCAGCACTACCATGCACACAGAACCAGCTCATGTGAGTCCCTCACTGCCTATGTGTATCAAACTCAGAGAGGGACGGCATCCCTGGGTGGGAGAAATGGACAAAAGAATGGGATACCTGGAGACAGGCTGCAGGCAGGAGACTGTGGAGCTGCATGGCAAGGACTTTGCCATGTCACAGGGTGGTAATTTCCTGAAGGTGAAAGATTAGATTTTCCGAGAACAGAAAGAAAGAACATACAAAAACTGGGAATTTAAACCTATAAAATAGATGGTAGATAATTTGAATTATTGTAGAAATGCAATTTAGTGAGGTGGTTAAGATCACGAGCTCTGATATTTGTATCAAGGCTCACTATTGAGCTGTGTGACCCTGGGCGAGGAACTAGACATTCCTAAGCTGTGTTTTTCCCATCTGTGAAGGGTGAGACATAACAGTAACAATTTCCCAGGGCTGTTGGAAGGATCAAAAGAGATAAAGATGGCCAAAGTGCTTAGCACAATTATTGACTCCATAAATCCTCAATCACTGTGAGGGATTATGTTTCTATACGCAGTCATGCAGTATAGACAAGCACAGAACTATCTTTAACCAGAAATTACTTTTCTTTCTAAATGAGAACTAGTGTATGCTTTTCCTGGTTATTGACCATGGTTTCTGTCCTTTCAGAATCCCCAATCAGGTCAAGTGCATTCTGAAGTTCACAGTACTGTGGGGACAATGGAATAAACCCTTTAGCATTGACCCCACTCAAATAATTCAAAACATATAATTCAAAACATATAGCTGTCACCCTATCCCTAAAAAGGATGTGCAGCATGAAGGGCTTACCCCAAAATGAATTATTCACAGTCAGATCACAATATGCAGACCAGGGAACAGTTGGATACTATCAATACTTTAAATATAACCAGCAAGGTCAACCTCTTTCCAAAGAGATTTACGTTTTGTTGGTGTTACCTGTCAACACCAGACAAAAGCAAAAATTTCTGGTGGAATAATTCAAGCCAGGAATTCATTTTGGAGAAAGCAATATTAAAAAGTGGCTACTAAATTTTTTGTAATGAGTGGTCCACAATCATGCAATCCCAGCATGTAGTAGTGTCTGGATGGACCTCTACTGTATTTTGAAAAGAATAAGAAGTACCATGAGCTCCAATAATGTTTAATACACAGTAGTTAAATTGGAAAGACAGTTACTAAGGAAAAAGATCCCATGATGTAATTTATAGATAAAGCTCTTCTCGAGATTAATATCATTTAATATGCAAGGTTTTTTTTCTTTTTAATGTGTATTTAGGAGGAGTTTTCATTGATGTGTGAAGAGGCTGTACCACCTTTAGAAGGGAGAAAGGAGTGGGCACTTAACAGCTTTCTGAGCACAATAATGAATGGTCGTACTCTAAATAAATACTGAAACTAATTTCCATGCTGGGAAACCTACCTGAAATAAGTAACCACAAGGGGAAACAAGGAAAGCGCCCTATCTCTCAACTTTAGCACAGTGCATACAACTCATCAAGCTCACTAGATGATGCTTCCTGTGGACTGCTTTGCTTGGGTCCTGCCTCTGAGATGACAGAAAGAATATTTTCCAAGGACTATGTCTGGCCTCTGTAGCCTGAGTCATGAGGAATAAAATCGAAGTTAGTATTGTCAATAAATGATTCAAAAGTCTACCCGTAGGCAAGGGGAGATGGTTCAGTTGGTAACATGCCTGCATTCAATTGGCAGAATATTTTTTCATGTTAGGTGTGGTAGCAAGTGTTTGCTTTCCAGCACTGGGCAAGTGGAAACAGGGAGCTTCCTGGTTCTCTCTGTTCAGCCAGCCTAGCCTGGTAGGTAGGGTCAAGACCAGTGAGGGAAACTCTCACAAAAACAAGTGGATGACACTTGAACAAAACACAAATTCTACCTCTGATCGACACACACGTATATGCACACACAGATACAAAGAAGGGCTACCCACTAAAACCCATCAGAGGAAAACCCAGTGGTGAATAGGAGCTAGGAGCTTCCTCACCGTACCCGATCCTATAAACTGACTTTCCATCAGCTGTGGGAATAAATGAAACAAATACAGATCGTAGGATTATTATTAAGATGGAGGGACCTTGGAATTCAAGAACTCTGCACTTGAGTTTCTTCTTTTAGAAAATGAGAGTGCTTATTGTTATCCACCTTGGAGGATTCATCTCAGAAATAATTGAGCAAATCCATGTAAAGTGTCTCTGTGATGTTACAGAGCCACAAAGAAGCACTGTGAGTGGTAGCTGCTGTCCTGTTATATTTGTAACCACTGTCACTGTTATCATTGTCTACCTTCCTGTCCTCTTTAGTTTTATTGGTCAACCTGATACAGCCTAAAATCATATGAGAGGAGATTCTCAGTTGATGAATTGCCTAGGTAAGACTTGTCTTATGAGGGATTGTCATGATTGTTGTTTAATGTAGGACCCAGTCCACCGTGGGCAGCGCCATTCCCTGGGCAGGTGGTCTCGGTTGTATAAGAAAACTAGCTAATCATGATCCTGTGAGTAACCCAGCACAAAACACCTCTATGGTTTCTAGTACTTCTTCTGGTATGAAGTCAGTTCCCTGGTTAGAGGTACTGCTGTGTAGACTAGCAAGCATGTCTGCCTCCAAATTCCTGCCTGAGTTCCTGCCCTGGATTTTTCCAATGATGGACTGTAACCTGGAAGATTAAACCCATTTTCCTCTCTTACACTCCTTTTGATTAGAGTGCTTTACCACAGCAGCAGAGATAAAGCTAGAACACTTCCTAAGCTGCACATCCCCTGAGATTCACCAAGAGCTACACAAGATTCCTGGGTGTTGGTTCTTTGAGGAATAAAAACTTTAAAGTGACATTGCAAGATTTCTATTCCAGTCAAGTAAAGGCATGAAAAAATAACACCCTATCATAAGATAGAACAGAACATATTTGATGGTAAATAATAGTTCTATTATTGGAACATGTTCTCATTAGGAAAAACAATCATTTCTTACTTTGTTATGTACCAGTAAAAATTTGTCAAGAGCTCCAGGGACTCAAGGCCCCATGTTTAGGAACTACTGCTCTACAGGGTAGGATTCCACGTGAATAGCTGAGAAGCTACATAGCCTACTTCACCTCAGAGCTTGTTTGGGTGGATCTCTGCATATGCTTCTTATCAGAATTGTGACAACAGCGTCATGGATGGGTAACTCCATTCAAACTCATGAATTCATCTCTATTCAATATGTGCAATGTTAATACTGTGGTGATATCGTGTTCCCCAAAATATTGTGCACCCTAATAAACTTATCTGGGGTCAGAGAACAGAACAGCCCCTAGATATAGAGGCCAGAAAATTGTGGCACACACACCTTTAATCCTAGCATTCTGGAGGCAGAGATTTATCTGGATCTCTGTGAGTTCAAGGCCACACTGGAAACAGCCAGGCATGGTGACTCACCCCTTTAATCCCAGGAAGTGATGGCAGAAAGCAGAAAGGTATTTAAGGCATGAGAACCAGGAACTAGAGCTGGCTAAGCTTTTAGGCTTTTGAGTAGCAGTTCAGCTGAGATCCATTCAGATGAGGATACAGAGGCTTGCAGTCTGAGGAAACAGGATCAGCTGAGGAATTGGCGATGTGAGGCTGTGGCTTGTTCTACTTCTCTGATCTTCCAGCATTCACCCCAATAACTGGCCTTGGGTTTGTTTTTATTAATAAGACTCTTTAAGATTCATGCTACATAATATATCACTTATATATCAACAAAATTGTTAAAAGATGTGAAAATAAACCAATAATGAAAGAATCTGGAAAAAATATTATATTAAGAATTTTTATATTCTTGGTTTACTCAAGAATCACTAAGCCCAGAATTTGTAATTTTTGCCGAAATTAGTAAAGAAGTCAAAAAGTCATGCAGAAGAGATGTAAGTTTGAAGCTCACACCCCACAGTTTAAGCAATCTCATTCTCATTTATCCCTCCCTTGCTGCTGATTTGGCTTATTTTATTGTTGCTTTTCTTAAGTGAATGCAGTTCTTTAGGGCTTGAGGGAAGCATCTTGGGGTTACTTGACCAATATAGTGGCTCTTCCTTCTGCTCCATTTAAGGTCTGTATAGCCCATGATGTGCTGGTACCAACAGCGATTGAACTACACAATGGCGGAGGAAAACACACACACGGGGAAAAGTGTAGAAAGAAGTAAGTCAATTGTTGCTGATATTTATTGGGACTAGAGTGATTTTTTTTCTGTCTCTTTTTCTCTGACTTTAAATTTTCCTCCAAAGCACCCAGTAGTATACGTGCACAGCAGGAGCATGGGGAGTTTGCAGAGAGGCAGTCTGCCTTTGTTACTTCTAACTCTCCAGCTTGAGAGTGACAGTTTAGCATTTTGTGCCTCTTATGGAGACACAGAAGATAACAATAATATTTACCTATCAGATATGTAAATTGTTTAGTCCAGCATTTAGTACCTCCCAAACGTTCAGTAATTACACCTCTAAGAGAAAACATAAAATCATATTATAAAAGAGCTAGGGAGTGAGTACTCATCTGGTTTTTTCCACTTCAATTTTGTGCACACTGTAGTAGCACACTGAAGTCAATCAGAAACCACACCGAGGAGTTAGGAGCTGTTGTGGTCCTAAATGACAAGAAATATCTCAGGATGGATTTTACCCACAAAAACTAGTGAAGAAAACCTAGCTTTGGTCAAGAGCTCGCACTGAAGGGATGGGGCTAGGGCTCAGTAATAAAGCACTTGCCTTGTATTCATAATAATTTAGACGCAGTTGCTAGTATTGCAGGAAAGGAGGCCCGTATTGATTGAGCAGGACACTGACTGTGGCAATCTTTTCTAAAACAGCTTTGAATTGCTTCCTGTTTCTCAGACCCACCCCAGAGCTCTCCTATGAAAACTACAGTTTCCCACCATCATTTTTTAATGCCTAGTCTGTCAGATATTATCATTCCTAAAACTGGGCCTACATTCATCTTGCTTGAGTTTGAAATTTTTCTTTCTAAGAACCTTATCAGCATCGTCACAATATACCTTATCTCCATCCAGCAAATTGTCAGGCTGAAGGATGGGTAGATTGCCAATAGTGCCTAGGAGTGGAGAATGGGAGAAGACTGGTCAGCACACCCTCATCACAGACCTGGTTTGTTGCATTGAACTAGCCACTGAGATGCTGAAGATTCCTGACTTACTCCCGTAGTGTCTGCCCAGAATGAAAGAAACTCATTTACAAAGTGCCAGAATGAATCCATAATACTGCTGGAAATGATTTTTTTAATGCACATATACTAAAAGTCCTTTCCAAACACTAAATTGCATTTGTAACTGATCATAATTGCCCATGTTTAACACGTTCCCACAAACCAGCAGGGCCCTGTGACTCTTCTATGGGGATCTAAAGGAAAAGCAGCAGCTGACGTAACTTGAGAGGCAACTCTTCATGAACCATTTGACATCAGCTTGGTCTCCAGAGAATGTCATCAAGGGGTCATGAAATTAAGATTTTTCTTTCTGACCACAGCTACAGCTGAGCTGGCATGTGACATCTGTTCATACATTGGAAACACTTCATAGTTTATCTAATTAAAGATTCCTCTTCTGAGCTGTATCCTCAGATGAACACTTTCTCTGATAATTTTTTAAGGTCATCTACAAGCTCCCCTCATCACAAAGATGTTGCTTAAATTTCAGAATAGGCATTAATGGATATAAAACACAGAAACAGAATTAGTGAGCTCCCTTAACACCCCAGGCTCCTGCACCTTGAGAAAAGACCTCATTAGCTAGAAGAGAGAAAAAAATCCAGTTTCCAACTGGCATTCTTTCCACTGCTAATGTTGATGCAATTTCAGTCATTGGTCTTTTCATAAACATGGAAACCACTGTGGTAACATAATGGCCAAGAGGTACTCTAATCCTGTGTCCTGTGCTCATTCTTAATTCCTCAAGTGGATATACCACCATGGGTGTTTCCCTTTCCCACCCTGGGAAGTCATAGTGGCTATGAGTGAAAATTGGCACTGGATAAAGGCATTCTTTAACTTGTGTCAAGGAAGAACCTGAGTTTATTGCTATTCTTTTTCATGAGCCGAAGGAATATGCAACATGGTTTTTCTTCTGTAATACAACCCTCCATTTGCTTTCAGGTGGATTTTTGGGCCATAAAAGGAGTAGGAAGAAACTTGTTTATTGTTTTTTATTAGTAATGTTATTCTTGCAGATTTTGCAAATATATAAATATATGTACAACAGCTAGTGGTCAAGATAAGAGTTTCTGAGAGTCATTCATCCCTAGTTTTGAGTTCAGTCTCCACCTCATAATAGATGCATCTGACTCAAGTTGTTTAACTCTTTGCCTCCTTTACAGAACTGTAAAATTAGCACAGAACAGACTAATAGAGTCAGTGTGAAGATTCAGTGAGTTATTCATGGCACATGACATGACAAACATTTAATAGACACTAGCTCATATTACTGTTGCATTCATAACAGCTTTTGCTGTTCACCTTGTGGCTGCAGAATTTCATTGTATATGTGGTCTCTATGGAAACTTGATCCTCTCGCCTGTTATCTCTACAGACAGCAAGGTGACCCAGGAATTTCCTTAATTGGAACTGGAAGGCTCTTCTGGAATATTCTAGATATGTTTTTTTCTCTTTTATGTTTTTGTCTTGGTATATATATATGTATGTATATATAGTGTACCTAATGGGTTTCCTTGTTATATTTCCATGCTTGTATATATTGTTATTTGATCATATTTACTTTTTTCTAAACTGTTTTTGGTCATAAATGTCTTGGTTGAATTTCTTTGAGTTCATCTTACTTGAAGTTTGTTAAGCTTATTAGGTATTCATATTTATGGCTTTTGTACAATACAATTTGGGAAGTCTTCAGTCCTTATTATTTCAATATTCTCCCTCCCCTCTCTCACTTCCTTCCCTATTTGGGACTCTGGAAATGGAGGTGTTGGTGTGTTTAACCATAGTCTTCAGGTCTCTAAGTTTGTACCCTTTTCTTCAACCTTTTTTCATTTCTGTTTCTCAAACACAATTTCTCCCATTTTATCTTCATTGTTTCTCCTTGTCCTGAGAATGCAATGAAGTTTCATTTGCACTGATTACATTTTTGACTGTAATTTTCAAGTTTAGGAATTCATACAGAAGAAATCAAATACAAATTGGACTATTGGAGAGTTCAGGTGTATACATAAGACAGACCTCTGAGTAGGTTAGAATAGGGCTCTGAAATGAGCTCATTTAAACAGAGAAACAAAAAGAACACAGGGAATTATTCACTAGGAGTTCCATCAAATTATAGTAAGTAAAACCTTCACTTCTAATTGCAATTTGTTTCACATGACAATTTTTCTCTTAAGGAAAAGGACACCATCATCCAGACAAAGCAGAAGCTTGAGAATGAGAAAATATTTTTACCAACTCCACATCTGATAGAGGACTAATATTCAAAATATATAAAGAACTCAAGAAACTATACATAAAAAAAACCCCAAATAACTCAATTTAAAAATGGGGTACAAATCTAAACAGAGAATTCTCAATAGAAGAAACTCAAATAACTAAGAAACACTTAAATAAATGATCAACATCCCTAACCACCAGGGAAATTCAAACCAAAACTACTTTGAGATTCCATCTTACACCTGTCAGAATGACTAAGATCGATAACCCAAGTGACAGCTCATGCTGTCAAGGATATGGAGCAAGAGGAACACTCATCCATTGCTCGTAGGAGTGAAGACTTGTACAGCCACTGCAGAAATCAGAGTAGTGATTCCTCAGAAAGATGGAAATCCATCTACCTCAAGATCCAGCTATACCACCTGTGGTGACTTCAAAGAAAATGGCCCCCAAAGGGAGTGGTGCTATTAGGAGGTGTGGCCTTGTTGGAGGAAGTGTGTCACTCTGAGGGTAGGCTTTGAGTACTTTTATGCTCAAGTTGCTCCCAGTGTCCCAGTCTACTTCCTGTTGCCTGCTTATCAACTTGTAACAGCTCCTTCTCCAGTACCATGTCTATCTGCTAACACCATGCTCCATGATAATGGACTGAACCTCTGAACTTTAAGTGAGCCACCCAATTAAATGTTTTCCTTTGTAAGAGTTGCCGTGGTCATAATGTCTCTTCTCAGCAATGGGAACCCTAACCCAAAGAATGTTTCATCCTATGACAAAGACACTTGTTCAGTCATGTTCATAACTGATCTATTAATAATAACCAGAAATTGGAAACAACCTAGATGTCCCTCAACAGAAGAATGGATAAAGAAAAGTATATTTACACAGTGGAGTATTACCCAGCTGTCAAAAAAAATGTTATCATGAAATTTACAGGCAAATGGATGGAACTAGAAAAAAAATCAACCTGAGTGAGGTATCCAGAAAGATAAATATGGTATGTATTCACTAATATGTAGACATTAGCTCTTAAGTAAATGATAACCAAGCCACAATCCATAGACTCAGAGAGATTAAGTCTAAAGGAAGGGATGAGAGGGGAACACATGGGTCTCCCTGGGAGAGGAAATAGAATAGATTTTATGGGTGGACTAGAGGTGGGAGAGCAGGACCAGAAGGATTAGGTGAGGGAGGGGGAAGGAAGATGAGGTTGAAGGAGAGAATGAGAGGAGAGACAGCTAAAAGTGCAGGGCATTTGAGGGGTGGTGTGGAAAACTAGTACAGTGAAAACTTTCTAAAATATATGAAGACAATCCTAATGAAGTCTCTAAATAAAGCAAGAGATGGTGTCCCAGCTGGCCATCTCTTGTCATTAAATGAAGCTTCCAGTACCAGAATTGGTCCATGTTCACTTGAGTTGTTGGCCAAAGGGATCCCATGGAAATCTCCAAACAACCCAGGCTGTTGCCCAGACAATAGATTGCTCTCCAGAAACTGACAGCAAGAGCCCACTGCTGAAGACTGCACCCACACCACTCATTGAACATGGAGAGTTCTAGATGGTACATAGAACCTTCACCCACATGTTCTAGTGTCTTTGGTATGTGAAGATACTCTGCAGGCTACCAAAAGACAAATGTAAAGCCAAACCCTTTGACTGCAAAATATGTTAGGGCACAATGGTGGCACAATTCTTCTGAGAGTAATCAACTGATATCTGGTTTAACTTAAGGCCCAATCCATGAGACGGAACCCATACTTGGCACTGTTTGGGTTACCAAGAACCAGCGAATAGATAACCCAGAAACCCAGGGTAAAACTGACTACTACTGTTCTTTAAAAAATTTAATGATATTCTACTATACTCATAGATTGGTGCCTTATTTAGCCAGCATCAGAGAAGCTTCCTCCTGCAGCAGATGGGAACAAATATAGAGACACACAGCCATACATTATTTATAGAGAGATACCTTGTAACACACAGCTCCAAATGAGATGTCTCCATCAAATCCCTCCCCTCAGAGCTCAGGGAAGCCTGCAGAAGAGGAGGTGCAAAAAGTGTAAGATCCAGAGGGGATGGAGGACAACCAGGAACACAAGTCCCTCTAAATCAACTGAGCAAAGCTCCTATGAACTCACAGAGACTGACTCAGCAAGCACAGGGCCTGCACAGGTCTGCACCAGGTCCTCTGGGTATATATTATAGCTTTCAGTTTAGTATTTCTGTGGGACTCCTAAGTGTGTGATGAGCAGGCCTCTGATTCTTGTACCTTCTCTTGGGCTTTTTTCCTTCTGTCAGTTTGCCTTGTCCAACTTCTATGCCATGGTTTTGTTTTGTCTTATTACATTTTATTGGGTTATGTTTTGTTGTTACCTCTTAGAAGCCTACTCTGTTCAAATGAGAGACAGAAAGGGAGTGGATCTGGTTGGGAGGGGAGGTGGGAAGGAACGGGAAAGAGTAGAAGGAGGGGAAACTGTAGTCAGGATATATTGTATGAGAAAAGAATCTATTTTGAATAAGGGGGGGAATAAAACCTGTCAAGTGAACAAGTTGCAATTAAGAGTGAAGGTTTTACTTCATTGATTCCTGTGTCTACTCTCACATCCCTTTGAATTTCTCTAGTAAATCCTTCCTCTCAGTTACTGTACTTTTCAACTCCAGAGCTTTTAGAAGTTTATTTTTGTGTTTCTACCTATTTACTGATGTTTACGTTTTGTCCATAAATCCCTACTTGATAATTTCCACAGCTCCTTTTAGGCCCTTTATGTTTTAAAGTCTTTTTCTGAATTTAATGATGCAGTAACTCTGGGAACCCAGTTCTCTTTTCCTGAGATTTTCTGGTTTTGTGTGAGTGTGTGTGTGTGTGTGTGTGTGTGTGTGTGAGAGAGAGAGAGAGAGAGAGAGAGAGAGAGAGAGAGAGAGAGAGAGAGAGAGAGAGAGATCTTTTGGTGTAGGTTGCCTTTACATCATCAATAGCAGTCTGAGTTGCAAAGGTAATATCTACTAAGGTCTTTTCTGAGAAACCCTATCTATGGTCATGTGTGGTCGCTTTCTAATTTTCTCTATATGTAGTTATTCTTGGATATCCTAATATTTATTTCTTACTCCAAATGAAGAAAAGGGAGGTAGGAAGGATGAAGGGCACAAGCCCTATAAATCTTAGGAATCATTTTATCTGGAGTCTATGAGATCTGCATTAGTGCAGGACATACAACATTACCTACTACCTCTTCATCATATTCATAAAATATAAGCAGCAGCAGCCATTAGCCAGAGCAGATTCCTGATACTTGTGTGACAGGCACATCCCAGGTCCAGAAGCAAGTGTGCAGCTGCCCATTGAGGAGTATGCCAGGGAAGGACAGCTACCATCACACTATACCAGAAACTAACCATAGTTACCTTGCCCGGAAAGTGTAAGTCTTCAAACTTCACAATTCCAAAGTAATTGCTGAAATTGGATTCTGACAGTATGATTCCTGTGAAGGAGCTGAGATTTCAGTACTTCCTGCTCTGCTAGCTTCCCAGGTTTTTCCACCTTCCCTCCATAATTCTTTGTCATAGGCAGTTGAGAGCCAGGAACTGTATTGTTCCCAATAAAAATAAAATATATCATCGCATCCCTAGTGACCTTTTCATTGAATTCTCCAAATAGTGTCATCTCTTTAATTCATGTTGTTCATCTTGCTTAGGAAACCTCGTGTTTAGCCAAGTCTTACATTCATTTATTTCTTTTAAAAAAAAATGACTGTATCCCAACTAGAGGTTGTACTAGTCACAACCTCTGTCCCTATCCAGCTATAGTCCAATCAAACTATTAAACTAAGAACAATATAGCTATAAATCAAGATTAGTGCTTTTAAAAGAAGTAAAACTAGACCCTAACAAAGTAATAAAGGAATCGATCTAATATTGGTGGCCATCAGAGGAATTCTCTCTGGAAAAATGCTGTTCTGACTTGAACAGGAAATGCAACCCCAGGCTTACGTGTTTGGATACTTGGGAGGCTTAGGGAACTCTGTGGTGGGAGGCATGACTGGCAGAGGTGGGTAACTAGGCAATGCCTTGGAGAGTATAGCCATGCTCCACTGCTGGTCCAATCCCTCTGCTTCCTGGTCCACCAGCATGTGAACAATGGCACCACTAACTCCTGCCATGCAGATCAAGCTGCTCCATTTGCCGTACCTTTACCACCATGGACTGGATCCCCTGAACTGTGAGCTAAATAAATAGACCTCTCCTCTCTTTAGCTGCTTCTTCCACATGTTTGATCATAGCAATATAAAAGTAACTGAGTGGCCCTTAAGCTAAGACATCTCTGTATTTAGAATGCATAGGATTAACTGTACAAGGGAGACTATGGATAGATACTTCATAGAAGAACATGTGCAAAGACTGTGGAAGGCTGAGCTCCATGTATTCAGGACACTGACAGGTGGGGTGGCTGGAATAAGACAGGCACAAAGTAGTAAGAATGATGTTGAGGATGTCTTCTTGGCCAAGGCCATTGGTCTCTTCCTACATACACTGTAAACCATGGGACAATTGTAAGTAAAACAGAGAAGTCACTCACCAGTATTTGCCTGAAATCCACTGAGGATGTAAAATATCTCTTTGAAAAAAACTGGAAATTAGGCAGTCTCCTCAGTGACTGATGGACCACTAATCCTTTCTCGTCACAGTTGGACCACACTGCAGAAAACAGTTCTCCTGCAAGGAGGTCATTTCTGTAATTGAATCAGATTCCTGCTAGTCTTTCTTAGCATCCACTTGTTCTCTTAAGAATATAGACTAAAACAAACAAACAAACAAACAAAGCCTGTGAAATGAATCAGATTTCAGAAGTTCTGTGAGGTCACCTCCAAAAGTTAGGGTACAAGCCCTGCTCCACTCCAAGCTCCCACTGTGAACCCTTCCTACATCAAACTAAGACACAAGACAACCTTTATCTTTCTCCCAAACACTAATGAGAGACTGGCATGAATTTGTGAATTTATAGAGTAAGGGAGTCATTTTCCCCAATCGTTCAAAACAACTATTACAGGGCACGAATTGCCCTGCCATTTATATGTCTCAACATGTCACCATCTAAGAGGCACATGCACTTAAATTTATCTGCTCTGTCAGATCTTATTCCACTTGACTCCACCTGGCAGCGAGTGTTTGTATATCACTTTCATGGGCATGTGATTTGTGTGCACTATCAAAAAGTTCCCTTTAAGAGAATTTACACAGTTCCTTATCACTCAGCCATAGCATTTCAGTCAACTCATTGTCCTCATCCATACAGAGGGATCTTGAGACTCGAACTCAGTTTCTACTCTCAAGGTTTAGTCTTGCTATAAACAAAGAAACAAGCACACCATTTTTTTTTTTCAGTTAAGGAGCACTGGCTCATTTGCACCAATAAACACATTCCTAGAATTAACACTGTTTGTTCTCTTGAACTATGATATTTTCCCTCACTTTTGTCACCCAATTACAGAAACATTTTGAGGCCTTGGTGCTGTTTGGCTTGTACCGTCCCTACCCAGCTGATAGTCATTTAAAGTTTTCAAATAAACAAGACGTCCTCCCCCATGGATTTTTCATATTTTTCTTGCTTCAAATTAGGAACTAGAATGGATTTCCCCATGACTTGCATTGAGAGATGGTTTGAATTCAAATTGAAAGGCTGTACCAGTGTTCACCACCATGGAGTGCATAGTACCATAATGCCTCAGGCAGAGTGTAGAGGAGTAGCGAAAAATTCTACCGGCTAATAGTAAAACTCCAATCTATGGCTGAGAAACAGATGGTCAGACCACAGACATCACCTCTGCTCCATTCTCTGGGTGAATCCGTGGCAGTTAGAGGCAGGTAGCTCTGTACAGGCAGGTGGAGAAACTCAGGGAAATACTCTCATCAGTATTTGCTGTTTCACATTTTACATGTGGTTGTTAGGGCTGTCAGCCGGAGTTGGACATCTAACTCATTCTGTAACTACTTTTCTTCTCCCAGCTGTAATTTCTTTATGTCTCAAATGAAAGCAGCAGCTTTGAGTGAGTCTCGTTATGACTTTCCAAGAAGCAATGACATGAGCATCAGCAGCTGGGCGGTGGTGGCACATGCCTTTAATACCAGCACTTGGGAGGCAGAGGCAGTCGGATGTCAGCGAGTTTGAGGCCAGCCTGATCTACAAAGTGAGTTCCAGGACAGCCAGGACTGTTACACAGAGAAACCCTGTCTCGGAAAAAAAGAAAAGGCATCAGCATAATATCATGTAAGCAACACTACATGGTGACTCTTTTATGACTGTCTGTAACTTCGATTCCAGGGTATCTGATGCCCTCTTCTGTCTTACTATCTTACACACACACACACACACACACACACACACACACACACACACACATGCAGAGAGACAGACAGACAGACAGACAGACATGTAATGAAGCAATAAAAAATATTTAAATGAACACCATATGTGTTTGGAATCCCACGTCCAGGTGTTGGATACATTTCCCAACTAAAGTAGAACATAAGAACGTATTTAAAACAGATTTGGCCTCATTGTCAGTGACATGAAACCAAATTACAGGGAAGAATCTCTATAAATGGGTCCCACCAAGCTGTGTATTTGAATTGTCAGACATGAGCATGACATCCCCCTCTGGGTAGACGGGAAAACATGGTGATAGAGCAGACAAACACAAGCTCCAGGAGCTGCTGATTTCTGCAGCCCTGTGTACAATAGCATGTACATGGTCATATATGTGCTTTCAAGGGATGTGTTACAATGGGTAATCTCAGGGGGATTGCAAATCACCAGGGAAACAAAGCTCTGGCTAAGTCTGTGAGAGTGTTTCCTGAGAGGCATAGGTGGGAAGAGAAGACCAAACCTGAATGTGAGTGGCACTATTTCATGGGCTAGGATCCTAGACTGGATAAATCCAGTAAAGCAGACGTCATCACTACACACTTCCTGACTATGGGCACAATGTGACCAGAGGCCCCTGTCTCCTTCTAAAACACACGGTGAGCTTGATCTTCAAACTCTGAGCTGAAGTAAATCCTTCTGTTGCTAATCCCTAAGTTGCTTTCCAGTTTTTTTGTCATAGTAGTTAGAGAAGTAACTAATAGAGTGAGCGACAGTAGTTGATCAAATTCTCGGAAAGATAAAAGACTCATGTATCATTCAGAGCTACTTCAAGTGAGTAACACCCAGACCATCATTAGTCTCTTCCTGGTGTCCATGCTGGCTCATCTTGGTGTCAACTTGACTACATCTGGAACCATCGACTAAACCCAAGCAGCTGGGCATGCCTGTGAGGGCTTTTTCTGGACTGGATATTTTGAGGTGAGAAGACCCACTCTAACTCTGGGCCACACCTTTCGGTGGGAGCATACATGAAAGTACATTGAAGAAGGAAGCTTTGGTTTTGCCTACTTGTTCTCACCGTCACTGGCAAGTTTATCTGACCTGTTGCTGGGGTATTCCTTCACAGGTATTAGAACCCACTTTTTCTGGATTCCAATGTAGACTAAAGACTGGCAGCTCTCTGGGACTCCAGCACCATGTTGGGGCTGCTGAGACATCCAGTCCTATGGACTGAACAACTACCAGAGCCTTGACATTTTCATCCCAAGACAGTCATTGTTGGACTCCTCAGACCACAGTCTGTTAGCCACTCTAACACATCCCTATTTGTGTGTGTGTGCGCGTGTGTGCATGTGTGTGTGTGTGTTCACTATGGTTCAAGCTGCTAAATGTTTCTTTCCAGCTTTAAAATGGGGCTACTTAACAATACTCAGAAATGTACTTTGAATTCTGATCATTTCCTGACTCCACAACATGTACAATCCCCTCAAAATGCTGGGAAATCCACAGCCATTTGCAGCCACTGGCAGGCTTTAGCTTGGTTTGTTTGTTATTTTGGTTTTTTTTAGTTCCAATATCCAATAAATGATGTGCTATTATGAAACAGGATTTGTGAGGCTGAGGATAAAGGTAAGTAGATAGAGAGTGCTGTTCTGCATACATGGAGGCCTGAGTTCAATTCCCAGAACAGCAGAAAACTGAGTATAATGGAGCCACACCCACAATCTTAGTATTATAGAGAACTTGAGGCTGGGTGGGAGCTATAAAAGACCCTTCCAGGGCTGGAGAGATGGCTCAGCGGTTAAGAGCACTCACTGGCTGCTCTTCCAAAGGTCCTGAGTTCAATTCCCAGCAACCACATGGTGGCTCACAACCATCTATAATGAGATCTGGTGCCCTCTTCTGGCCTGCAGGCATCCATGCAGACAGAACACTGTACTCATAATAAATAAATAAATCTTAAAAAAAAAAGATCCTTCCAAAATAAAATAAAATAGAAAATGACTCATATTAGATGATTTTGCTCACCTGTAGGTTAGTGTAAGTGTCTGGAACACATAACCTAGGATAACTAAACTGTTATTGTCAGCGGATTATATGTATTAAATCTTTGTAAAGCTTACTATATTTTCAACAAATGTTGAGTTTGTCAGCATGTAACCCCACATAACCAAAGAATCTGCATTTTACTTGTAAAGCATCTATACATATGCAAGTTATTTGTAAAATGTATGCACATACATGTAGTATATTACCCAATACATATGCATATTATCCATTATAAATATTTTTCAGTGCAAAAATGACACACTAATAACAAAATAAAGACAGAGAAAAACTTGAACACGATGAGCCTAAAATCCTCACAATGGGTGATTTGTTATTGGTACAAAAGTATCTTCTGACTAAATGCAATTAACACTAATATATTGTAAGGGACCATGGGATTAAATATTTGTCATTATTTTTGAAATGTCTAATGATATAGTTTATGATTTAGCACTGTGCAGCTCTGCATCTGAATTCAGCTGTTTTTCAGTCTGGATTTAGTGGCTGTAGTAACCCAGATGGTGAAAGTCTTTGGATGAACCCCAAACTTTCTATTTTTAGTCACTTTTACCAGACACCTAAATGTTTGCTGAAGTCGGCATTATAAGTTTCTCTCCCAAGACTTCCAACAGTTTAGTTTTACTGATCACCAGGTGCAGCACTTTATATATTCAACAAATCCTCTCCACTCTGCAACTCAACTCGATTGTACAATGTTTTCAGATTGTCGAGGGATTCTTTCCAAGTCTGAAGTATGAAAATCTCTACCAGTGACTCCCTGAAACTAGCTTCCTCAAATAAGTTCATGGAAGAAGAGAGACATTTTCAGAAGGTTCACTCCATGGCATGAGGTTCTTCCAAAAAGCTGTTGTTTTCCTCTTTTAAGCCACATTTACCAAAATGGATAGATCAGGAGCACGTGGCACCGCTGTGTGGCACCCTCCAACAGCGACTTTTTGGCACACACAGGCCAACAATTGGGAATGCTTTTTTTTCCCCAAAGGAAAAAATTTATAAGATATAATCACAGCTTCTTTAATACTCTGTTGTAGCAACAGAGAGTGGGTACTACAGCTCTCACCGCTTCTGATGCCCCTGCAACATCAACAGTCCTGGTCTGCTTTCTATTGCTGTGATAAGTACCATGGTCAAAAGCAACACGAGCAGAAGAAGGTCTGTTTCATCATATACTTTATAGTCCATCATCAGGGGATGCCAAAGTGGGAACCTAAGCAGGACAGGGACCTGGACGCAGAAACTGAGGCAGAGATCCTAGAAGATTGCTGCTCATTGGCTGTCTCCCCAGGCTCATGTTCAGCCCCCCCTTTCTTATACCTCCCAGGACCACCTGCCCAGGGGTGGCACTGTCCACAGTGGGCTGAGTCCTCTCACACAAATCATTATTTAAGAAAATGCTTGACAGGCTTGCCTACAGGCCAATCTGATAAAGGTGTGTTCTAGCCTGAGGTTCCCACTTTCTAGATGACCCTGATTTGTGTCAAGTTAATAAATCAGTAGTAACCATCACATCAACACTTATGAATCTCTGCATCTGTATCCTAAACACCACCAGTGTTAGATAATAATATTCTTTCATTTGAACCCCAAGGTATTTTAGAGCCCAAGGATGATCATTATTTGTATGTTTAAAAATGGCCTTCCATAGGGGAGCATCTCTCTCTCTCTCTCTGTGTGTGTGTG
Organism: Peromyscus attwateri; assembly: GCA_902168425.1. NCBI lineage: Eukaryota > Metazoa > Chordata > Mammalia > Rodentia > Cricetidae > Peromyscus > Peromyscus attwateri. Next base: position 32,767 of record CABHPP010134572.1, read on the forward strand.
TGTGTGTGTGTGTGTGTGTGTGTGTGTGTGTCTTATTATCTTTTCTCTTCCAATCTTTTGTAGAATAAAGACCCTTTTCTGGGTTTCCCTTGTCCAGTCTAGTGGCATTATGGAAGGTTTTATTGCAAGTGCCCTTGACAATATCATTGCAAGAAGCAAAAAACAGAGTAACGACTTTTCAGAGAATAGTTAATAAAACTTGGGAAAGTTATGTCTCATTTCCAAAAGGTCAATATAATAAAAAAAAATAAAAAGAATTGTTCCAAAGAGGTAGCAGCTGTGCAGAGTGAATATCTTTTTCTATATCCACTAAACTGTGATTAATATAAAGGCAAGGCCTTTTGAACTAATGAACAGCTGTTGAAGTTAAAGAGAATAATACAAGGGTGCAGTTTAGAGGATTCTGGAATTATAGCTGCACTATAATTGAGCTTGGGGATTGTAACAAGAAGGTTTAAGACCAGTTATCTCTATTTGCTCATAAAATCATATCTTTAAAAAAAAGCATTCCTAATAATCCATTCTACCCTTTAAACTGTAATTCATTTGAAACATCTCAGGATCTGCACTACAAAAACTGTTCAGCCAGACATGTATGCCCATGTGACAACCACCAGCCAGACACAGGAGTCAAGTTCTAGGTCTGAGTATCAATCAGATTAGATAACCAGAAACCCCAGTTCTTTCCTGACTCCCATGGTGACACTTTGCAATAAAAGCCAGGTCCCCTGTTAACCCAGTGGCTCATTTAGAAGGTGTGGCATCCACTGCACCCATCTGCATTTTGCACGGCTTATTTCTTTTTCTGTTGACAAATTATCACCCATGTTTCTCATTACTATGGTCCACTTGTTTAGTGGCTTTTCAATCTATGGTTACAAATATTTTAGACTCATAAATGATGTAGTAAAATACAGTGCACTTTATAACACACACTGTTTAACTGATAGCCAAGACCACAGAGCTTTGTGAAAATGTGAATCATTTGTGTTACCAATGGCACTTTACTTATAATGACTTGAAAATAGTTAAAGAAAAATAAAAATAAAGATTCTAATGTTTTAGAGAGTGTACTTGTTAAAAATGGGGCATGGAAAAGTTTGCATAGGGTAGAGACTTGTTCAACCCAGTAAGCTGTCTATATTGTTCACGTCATATAGGATGTAGTGTGGTGAACTTCAACACATCTAATTTAATGTCCCTTCTCTTTATGTCATTAGCTAATAAGTTGAGTGTTAAAATATTAAAGTAGGGGATAGGAAGATACCCCAGTCAGTAGAAGTGCCTGACAGGGGAAGATGGACACAGTGTGCACTTGTAATATTCAGCACTGGGGAAGGAATGGGTGTGGAGACCAGCAAATACGTGGAACTCCTTGGTCAGCCAGCCTGGACAAATTGATGAACTCAGGATTCAGTTTGGGATTCTGCCTTTCAAAAAATTAAGTGGAGAGCAACTGAGGAGAGACATCTGATGTCAACCTCTGGTCTCTATGTGAATGTACACACAAGAGCATGCACACCTGAATGCACACATACATACAACCACGCACACCCACACACACAACAAAACAGGGCAGAAATCTCACTTCCTGATACATAGAAGTAAAAGTCAGCAATTCACTGCCACCTGTATTTTAATAACAAAGTAATCTTAGAGGGTAAAAAAGAAATGCTTTGTTATCACAATTTTATTATCATATTGAAAAACTGAGGCACTGGAAAGTTTAAACTGCTCTTCCTGCAAAAGAGAGAACTAAAACCCAAATGAGTAACAAGACATTTACAAGATAGCCAATAATGATGGCATAATAACCTGTTCCCTCTGCCACAGAGTTTCTGACAGGCTATGAACACACATCATTGGCTCTCACAATCCATGACTTCAAACACACACAAGTCAAATGTTTAAAACACATATGCATTGAACATGAACAGAGTTTTGTCTTGTTAATAATCCTTAGACATTACAGTACTAAATCTGCTTACAAAGCATTTACATAGTATTGTAGTTTCATTTCTGCTGCCATGATAAAATTGCCTTCCAAAATTCAACTTAGAGGAGAAAAATTTTATTCAGTTTATGGTTAAAAGTTACAATCCATCAATAGCAAAGAAGTCACAGTGGCAAGAGCTAGAAACAGCTAATCACACCCACAGTCAGTAGCAAAGAGAAACAGATGCATGCATGTTTACTGCTCAGTTCAAGTTCTCTATTCTTAGTTAGTCCAGGATCCTTTGCATAGGAAATGATGCTGCCCACAGTGGGCTGGGCCTTCCTTCATCAACTGATATCAGTAATCAACCCTGCCTAGAGTTATAGGCCAACCTGTTCTAAGATAATTCTTCACTCAAGACTATTCTCAGGTGATTATAGGTTGTGTCAATTTGACAATTAGAACTAAACATCCCACACAATATTAAGAATTATAAGTCACCTAGGGATGATTCAAAGTACCCAGGAGAATATGCCAAGGTTGATGCAAATGCTACAGGATTGTATTCTCTTAGTTTTTAATTTTATCTGTGTTTGTATGTGTACACATGTATGTGCAGGTATACTCATACATGTGTAGATGCCAGAGGTCCACATTGAATGTCTCTCTTAGTTGCTTTCCACCTTAATATTTTTATTGAGACTGGGTCTATCCCTGGACCTGAAGCTCACTGGTTTGGCTAGACTGGACAAACGCCAAGGACACTCCTGACTCTGACTCTCCAGCACTGGGATTAGAAGAATGAGCTACTGCAGCTTGCCTTTTTAAATGTGGAAGATCAAACAAGTCCTCATACATGTAAGGTAAGTATTTTACCTACTGAGCCATCCTCCTGCACAACAAATGCTATAGCATTTTGTATAAGGGACTTGGCCACGTGTAGATTTTGGTTACCACAGGGTCGGGGGCTCAGGGCCACTCTCCTTCAGATTCCAACAAATGACTCCACCTAAGTGACCTAAGTCATTTCCTTTAGTCTTTCTATCATGAACTGAGTACACATGCACACACACACACAAACAGACACATGCACATGCACACGCACACGCACACGCACACGCACACACACACAGCGGAAAGGGGAGGTGCTATTCAGAAATCAAGCATCATTTTCTGCTGCTTTTTTCCTCAGGAGTTCACTCTTCCAGCTCACAACCTCACAGAACAATTTTTGGCTCTCAACAAGATTGACATAAATTTTGGAGCACGTAATTGATACTGTGCACTCCAAGGACCAGAGAACTCAGTGAGATGATGAACAGTGAAGCCATGAAGGGCGGTGTGACTCATCCTTTTCATCTGCAGAGGGAGCCTATCATCCGGCACCATTCCATTCTGCTAACTGGTGTTCTTTTCCACCTTCAAAGCCCTGCTCAGTGACAGTCCTTTGGCAGTGTCCTTCAGCTCTGCTATCAGTTCACTATCACCAATTTCCTGCAATATTAACATAACTGGGCACAGGGAGGGAGTTCTTCTTGGGCATACACTTCTCACTTTGTGTTCTGAATAGCTAAGATGTTTTCAAGTCAATAGCCACCCACCCACTAGTACGGTTCAGGTTTTTGACCAACATTTATCCATACTACCAGAATAACGACGCTGTGCATATAGAAAGTTGATATTCAAAATTAGTGCCAAAGTTAAAAAAAAAAGGCTGTGACTGAGAATTCTGTTGTCCTCAATGTCCTAGATGTTTGTGATCTTCCTGAACTAATCTATGAAAACCCAGCCCTTAGTGATATGACTAGAAAGTAAGACTGACACTGAGTGATTGATGATTATGTCTTATGGTGTAAGTGGGATTAACACATTATAATCAGCCCCCAGAGTTCTCGCCCACCTTCTGCCATGTGACGGCGCAGCAAGAAGACACCATCTATGAACTAGAAAGCAATTGTCCACCAGACACCAACTCTGTTGGTAACTTTGAGCTGTAAGAAATAGAAGCCTTTTGTTTATAACCCATCCAGTGTATGGCATTTTATTATAGATTCCCCCTACAGACTGACAGCCTGTAAATATTTGCTGAGCACCTACCATGTGCCAGGTTGTGGGGTGTACACACCAAAGGGCAGCTACCCTGACCTCTGGAGTTCACTGCCCACTGACGGAAAGCTGACAAAGGAGATAAGGAGGAACAAAACAAGCTGAGAAGGAGGCGTCTGTGGCTGCCTAGAGAAACCTGGGAACTCCTCCCCCAGGAGACGTGGTGGTGGGTTACTGCACAATTGTCAAGTCGAGAGGAAGACAGTGGTAGCCATTTGGGCAATGCCACAGTGATACTGTGTACCTGGAGGAACTCGACCAAATATTGCCAGACACTGAATCAGGACCAGGGAGTTCCAAGAAATAAGATAAATCACCCCTGCCTCAGTTTCTCCTTCCAAAGGGCTCTTGGCATCCAAATGCCAGTGATTACCCAACATGTTGAATGTGATGGCTGAAAATAAGAGTCTGACATTTCCAGACATCTTTGCAACTCAGCGCAGCACTCACGTTTCTTTCGGCATGTTCATGACTGATTTCTGAATCCTGCTCTCAGGCTCCATGATGCTAAATTCTTACAGTATGGTCATCACTGTAATAAAAAGATTTTTCATTGCAAACAAGAGAAATGGAGAAAGCTCCCAATTGTAAAGAGACTCCCAAGAGGACCCTTTCACCTCTTCCTTCAAGTAGGGGCACAAAGAAGATACTGTTAGGCTGGAATCTCCAGTTCACCCCTGTGTAATCCAGCCATTCCTTCCTCTCCAAATGCCGCCCTCTCAGAAAAACTGACAAAATCCAGTTCCAAAGCAGCTCCTCCCCTGAAGTTGCTAGCTGCTCAAGACCCTGCCTAAAAGCATACCATAATTGGTTACAAACCCAATCTGTGGAGGACACATCACCACCCCTCAACTACAGGGTATTTAAGCTTCCTCCTTTAGACCAGCCATGTGATTTTTCTGCTGCCCTCTTCCTCCTGCCATGATCTCTTGGGGTGGGGGGTCACCCAGGGATGATTTAACCAAATAAACCTGCTCTTTTACTTTTTAATTCAGCTTGAACTGGCTTGCTGTGTTGGAGGAGAAACCTATTATCGGGGTACAGAAACCTATCAGATACCACCTATGAATCAAGAAGCAGGCCCTCGAGAGACACCAGACTTGCTGATACCTTGGTATCTTTACAACGACTAGTTATTAAAATTGTCAAATCAGTGTTGCTTGTAGGTTTGTTTACATCTCCTGTTTTCAATGCTCCAAGTTCCCCTAAACCTGTACCTTACACAGTAGCAAAGAAGTGGTTTGAAAGAAAGATTAAAAGTTTGCAAACATTTTTCTGATAGTATTGATATTTTTTTATACCCTTGGTCAGAGATTGAAAGGAATAAAAAGTAAAAATGCTGGTATACTTTTAGGAGCAAGTAATCTCACAGCATTCTATGGATGGAATACTTCAGTTAAATTAAAAATATGTGTGTCTTGTATGTGTATGCATATATACAAGTAGGTACCGATGGATGTGTGTGCATGTGTGTGGAGACCAGAGGTCAGTGATGAATGTCTTCTTCAATTTTTATTCACCTTAGTTTTTGAGACAGGATCTCTCACTGAACCTGGAACTCATCCATTAGTCTTGACTGCTAGCCAGTGAGCTCCAGGAATCCATGTCTGCCTCCCCAACTCTTCCAATGCAGGGATTACACACATATGGTTGCACCTGGCTTTCTATGTGGGTGCTGGGGATCAAACTGGGGTCCTCATGCTTACTTGGCATTTCCTTTTCCCACTGAGTCCCCAACGTGTTGTTGTTTTTAGTGGAAAATGTGGGCCATAGGAAGAGTGCATTGGCCAAATTTGCCATAGACTGAACAACAACTGATTTAGGCTGATGTCTTTATAGGACCTTGGAGAAAGAATAATACTGACATTTTCCTTCAAGTTTGTTGCTAGCTGTACAATCATGGATCCTCCACCTTTTTTCCTCTGGTGAATGATGCTTGATGTCTAACTCTAGCTCAAAATTGAAAGGCAGTAATTAAGCCCTAGAAACTTCTGGTGGCAAGGCTGTTCTGTAACACTGTTAGTGCTCTGTAAATCACCATCCTCCACCCCTGGGGGCTCCTTCCCAGAAACTGTCAGAGGCGACTCCTTGTTTATGAGAAGTCTCTCGGTGCTTTACACTCATGGAGATAAAATTAAGTCAAAGAGCATTCTATAAAGATGGCAGGGTAATTAAATGAGCCATGCACTGTCCCGCCATTTAAATTGCATCAAAGACTCTGAACGGAGGGAATAGGGATGTGAGAGCTGTGGTCTTGTTGAGTGATTCCCAGGTACTGTAGGCACTAGCTGGCTAATTAGGTCATGGGCAACTGGAGACCTTGCCATCTCTTCTGTGTATACTCAAAAATTACACAGGGAGTTGACGATTTCTCAGATTGGGCCAATATCCATGGAATACCAATGGAACAACACAGAACTCTGATGCTTGGTTAGAGATGGAATATATCTGTTACTTTTCCTGTTGCTACGACAAAATATTCCAACAATAATCTAAAGAGAGGAGGGTTTATTTCAGTTTACAGTTCCAGGGAATACTGGGGAAGTCATGGAAACAGAATCTTGAGGTAATTGGTCCTACTGCATCTGTGCGCACGTCCTCGTGTGATCCAGGAGGGGGGGGGGGGGGGGAGGTCCACTCTACCAGATGTGTTTTGTTTA
>CABHPP010134572.1:39568-49752 GCA_902168425.1 Peromyscus attwateri
GCTCATGTCACTTTTTCCATGCCAGTCAATGGAACAGGGCCACCCACAGGTAACGTGAGTCTTCTCATTTCAACTTACCTAGTGTAGATAGTCCTTACAAGCAAACCCAGTGGCTAACCTAATTTATATAATTCCCCATAGATGTGAGGTGAGGGTGGGAGTTTGTCTCCTGGGTGATAGAAGAGATAGGTAGATAGAAGAGAATGAGTGTGGTCTCTGGGGACTTACAGAATAGGTGGAAAACCAGTTTAGCCAGTGAGCCTACTCTGAGCAGAAGGATGCTGCAATCTGCATAGCAAGAACTGTGAGAATTTTCCAGTCCAGAGGTCTCAGGCCTTTCCAAAGTAGTCAGGAAAGTCGGGCACACATGGTAATATCAACTCATCCTTTTATTGCACTGAAATTAATGCTTTTTAAATCAATCAGTCTTCACCTTCAGCCTCATTAACACCTCATTCATCTTAGACCTCTAAATGGGAATTTCATCAGTTGTGTTACACGCACACATATGTGCACCACCCTCCGCCAATTTTGTTGTTGAAGTTCATCAGATGAACTCGTCCCTAGTCTGCAATCACCTGCAGTCTCCCTTCTTCCATCTATGCTTGACAAGCCCCGTCGTGCTAATCTTCAATCTTCTTCCAGTCACCTACTGGGCCTCCCACTCAGACCAGAGGAAGCCTAGTTCTTTTCATCCAAGTTATTCATTCTGCTCATGCATGCATTGACTTTAACATGTTGGTATTAGAGAATAGGCATCTTTCATACACACACTGTAATACACATGCAAGAGTATCACACAATGGTATTTACTGAATTAAAATTTAAAAGGACATACAAGGTAAATACTACCAGAATTGTGTCCTTTCTGTTTAAATTATTGTCTTATACAATACATCCTGACCAGTTCCCCTCCCTCCACTCTTCCCAGTGTCATTTCCCCCCCTCACCACCTCCCTCTCCACCCCCCCCTCCACTTTTCCTCTGTTTCCTTTCAGAAAAGAGCAGGCTTCCCAGGTATATCCATCAAAGACAGCATAACAAGTCACAATAAGACTAAACACAAACCCCATATCAGGGCTGGGTGAGGAAACCCAGTAGGAGGAAAGGGGTCTGAAGAGCAGGCGAAAGAGTCGGGGACACCTCCACTCCCATTGTTAGGAGTCCCACAAAACCACCAAGCTAACAACCATAACATATGCAAAGGTCCTAGCACAGACTCAGGCAGGATCCATGATTGTTGTTTCAGTCTCTGTGAGCCCTTTATGAGCCCTGCTCAATTGATTCTGTGGACCATGCTCTCATGGTGTTTTCAACCCCTCTGGCTCCTACAGTTCTTCCTACAACCCCTTCTTCCACAGGGTTCCTGGAGGAGATCTTCTGATGGAGATCTCCCAATGGATTTGGACATCTAATGTTTGGCTGTGGGTCTCTGAATCTGCTCCTATCAGCTACTGGAAGAAGTCTCTCTAATTATGCTTGGGCTAGGCACTGACGTAAAAGTATAGCAGAATATCATTAGGAATAATTTTATTGATTTTTTTTCTAATCTAGATCTACAGCCAAACTACCCTGAACACATCCAATCTCATCTGAATTGTATTCTTAATGTCTCAGAAGTAGATGTTTTACTTACCACAATTCATTCCTTCTATTTGCCTACATTTAATTCATATTTATTTAATTCTTATACACCGCACCAAAAACATACACTACTTCCTTTCCAGTTAAATGTCAATCATTTTCACATACCTTGCCTCCATTGATGATAGGTTACCAATTTTATGCATTTTAATCATCGTAAAGCTTTAAACAAGTGTAGAGACGTGTGTGGGATATACTGAAAGGATATGTCTAGTTTTGCCAAGTTGCTATAAAATGCTGTCCTTCTGTTCTCAATTAGTCTTGTCTCAATGGTCAGCTCTTTATTTTTCAGAAGGCAAAGGAAGTCTCCCTGGTTATGTTTCTATAGGCTTCTTGATCTTGGAACATGTGTGAGTGTTGCCCACTCTTTTGTTTCTTTCTAGGACAGTGGCTCTCATCCTTCCTAAGGCTGTGACCCTTTAATACAGTTCCACATGTTATGGTGACCCCCCTAACCATAAAATTATTTTCATAACTACTTCATAACTGTAATTTTGCTACTGTTATGAATCATAAAGTAAATATCTGTAGTCGAAAGATGTCCTGTGTCTTGCCTGGCCTGAAGTTGGGACAAATCTCTCTCACACTCATTCCTGCAGCTACTTATAAAATAATCACTCAGAGGCTTAATATTAATTACAAACTCTATGGCCTATGGCTAAGAATTATTGCTAGCTAGCTCTCTCATCATAAATTAACCCATTTCTATTAATCTGTATGTTGCCATGTGGCTGTGGCATTACTGCTCTGCTGGCATGTTGCTCCTTGGGCGGCAGGCTGGAGTCTTTTTCTCCTCTTCTTTCTTCTCTCCATATATCTGCTTGGATTTCCGGTGGCCATAGGCCAAAGCAGCTTTATTTATCAACCAATCAGAGCAACACATGTTCACAGCATACAGAAAGACATCCCACAGCAAATATCTGATATGAGACCCTTGTGAAAGGGTCGTTCACCCCCAACAGGGTCATGACTCACAGAATGAGAAACACTGGTTGAGGGCTTTCAGAAGAAATTTTTGTGATTACTGTTGTCCTAAGCCCATTGACCCTTCTTGGCATTTGACACCTGCCTGAACATTCAAGACTTGTAGCCACTTGGACTGCCACTGTCTTTTGAATGTAGACTCTGATCCAGTCCCAGCATCTTGCCTGACTCCACATTCTAGAAGTTTCCATTGGGTTGACATGCCAACCCTGGAAATATTACATGATTAATTTCCATTAGAAGATGTATAACTGAAAAACATGAAGTTTGTATCTCATTTCGGGAGGAATTAGGATGTTCCACATTTTATAGGAAGCAGTAATGTAGTTGGCGGTAGGAGGACAAAAAATGAAGGAAGACAGTCTGCTCACACCAAGTGTTACCTGCTAAAACTGAGACCTGAACACTCAAGATGAACAATGCAACTCCAGTTTCTTCACAGGAAAAGGAGATTTCAACTCTTGCAACATCCAGACCTTGCCCACCCTACAGAGCTTTGACTAGATTTCCCAGGTACAGATTGGTGGGATCTTCCCTTTTGTGTCTATTCAGTACAAGAGAAACTGGTGAAGGTTCCCTTTTGTGTCCATTTGATAAAAGGGAAACTGGTGAAGGGTAAGACTGACAAGAAATGAAAAGGTGTACAAGATGGGATGGTGGGTATGCCTTGGGAATTCAGGAGTTAGTTGAGGTTATTATCTCAGAGTGAATGTTCTCCTGAAAATGAGCATGTGACTCCCAAAGGCTGTAAATGCCTAAAAGACAGAGATCCCTGTGTTACATATTTTAGAAAACTGAGCTTGGGGTTTTGTAAGCAGAGACTACCAAACAGCAATACTGAAGTCTTGTTGAATAAAACAATGGGTGATGAATGGGATGGAGATGCAGCCTAGTTTGTAGAATGCTTGCCTAGCATGCATTGCACCCTGGGTTTGACTCTCAGTGCAGTATAAAAACAGGCATGTTGGCATATGCTTGCAATCTTATGAGGTGGTAGAAGGGGGATCAGAACTTCAAAGTAGTCCTTGGCTATGTAGTGAGTTCAAGGCCAGCCTGGGTTACATGAGACTTTGTCTCAAAAGAAAGGGGGAGGGGGTGTGGAAACAATGGATGAATGGACTAGTACCATTGCCATGAGCACTGTATTCCTAGATCATCTTCCACAGATACACACCATGAGAAACAATCTTATTAAGATAGCATCGAGATTGTAAAAACGTTTTTGGCAGAACTAAATTTTCCACGCACACCAACAGGCTGAAAGCAGATTAGAGAAATGCTCTGTCACAAATAAAAGCATTACAGTATTAAAAAAAAAAAAAGTAGACTGTTCAGCAAGGTTCACACAGACATTTAAAAAGATTTATGCCATTGGTTGGCAGGGTGTTTTGATACTTCCTGGTGACATTTTATGTAAAAACTGAACTTTCAGAGAATTTTATAATTCATTCTAAACTTAATTCTGTGCCTTTATTACTAACTGAGGAAATACGCAACAGTGATAAAATAGCTAGCTAACAGTTGCTGCCCAGGGATTACAAGAACTCTATTGTATTGCGCAGTGTTCTTTTGCATATTTCATTTACTCAGGAGGAAGATATTATAATTTGTAATTTCCATATAGCCAAGTTATTGTGTGCTCTCTAGTGATTACTCTCTGTATTTGTTTAGAATCTGTCAATTTCTGCACAATTTAATAAGAAATTTTGACTTCTCAAACTGCCGCCAAATCTCCGATGGCTGCATTTCAAATGAAAATTGAAAAGACCATAGTTATTTCTCAAGAACGAGCCCAGCACTACCCTCCATTCATTCAGCCTCTCTCTGTTTCCCTTCCCTTCCTTGAAGTTCAACTATTTGATTTCAGCCTGTCACAACACAATTTTCCAGAGTATAATCTTAAATACTATTTTAACGCTGAAATGGTAAGTGTGGAAGATTCAGGTATGATGAGTTTACTGAATGCTGTAAATTGCATTTGCGAATTTATGTAGTGATTAAATGAGGCAACTTGCAAAGACTCGATGCGGTTTCCAGGACATTGAACATGCCAGCTGTAGAAGACAGTTTTCAAAAATTATTAAGTTGAAGAAATTCTATTTGAACCTTGTTTGCACTTGACCGTGTTCTTCTCAGCCCCTCCCAGCCCCAGCAGCAGGGAGATTCTAATAACTTGCTACTGCTTTCACATCCCACCATTGAAGTGTGCTTTGCTTCATCAAGTGGCTCCTCAAATGGGGTTTGCAATTAGCTCCCATGCCATGTCATTCATAAAAGTCTGATTCCACCCTGTCAGCAAGTATTCACTGAGTGCTTCTTCGGACCTGGGCTGTACATATTCTTTTCTGAAATACTCTCAGCTGCTGGTTTGTTGATTCGTGGAAGGGGTTAGTTTTGAGCCTCTCTCTTTAGTCCAACCTAGACAACACAGATTCAAGAGTTCATAAGTCTTTTTTACATCTTACTTTTCTTACCCTGTAGAGCTGTGATTGTGCGATTTTCATGTGATCAAAACTGTACCAAGGAACTAACATATGTAATCAATCATAATGATTATAATAGAAATTTCAAAATGATCTGTGTGTTAACAGCCTGGCCTTTATGAATATATTCAAAGAGGCAATGTATCAGAGAGGCCAACTATAGTGAACTTTGGAGCTAGACACAAGCTTCTAGCCTGCCAGTTATTAGCTGATATGAGAGCTAGTTGTTTATCCTTTCTATGACACAGTTTACTCATCTGAAAGTGGAAATAATAGAGAATGCCTCGAAAGGCTGTTCGAGGATTAAATGAGATAACCCGTGTTTTAAATTGAGCAAGGTGGCAAATCCAGGCGTCCTAGAGTCTGAGATGGGTCATTAGACTGAAAGCTGGATCCTGGTCAAAGGTAACTCAGACCCAAAGGCTCCCATTTCTGAAGAGATCTCCCTTTAGCCAGAGAGTTTTCACTGTTTTCTGGTCACAGAGAGGTGCTGACCTCCAGAACTTTAAGTATGTAGAGCATTTCCAGTCACAGTCTCCCTCTCTCCTTAAACACTGGCCAGAGCACAGACAGTCCTCATTTACAGAATACCAATATTTCTTGGAAGAGGTGATGAGGGCTATCATTAAAACAAAAGCGAGCTGGAGAAATGGCTTGGCAGTTAAGAACATTGGATGCTTCTCCAGAGGACCTGAATCCAACTCCCAGCACCCACATGGTAGCTCACAACATGCTGTAACTCCAGTCCCAGGACATCTGCCCTTTTCTGGCATCTGGGCACCAGGCACACACTTGATGCACAAACATACATACAACCACAGCACCTAGACACATGAAAGTAAATGCATTCTCTTTTAAATGAAAAATATTACATGAGGTAAGTTTTCCTTGAAATTCTAAAGTCTGTTTTGGCTTCATGTCCTTGAATGATTGATGGGCATAGAGTGTTTTCTTCTAAATCAGCTGCCCTGCTTGAGTGGGTTGAGCTGTTCGTGGCTGCTCTCTTCCTTCTGCTGTGCCTTTCAGCTTGGGGGTGTCTTGCTATTGCGTTTGTTCATTTGTTTTCATTTTTTTATGTGGTGGAGAATAAAATCTGTGTTCTTGTACCTGCTTTTAAAAAATATTTGTCTTGCTTTTGATTTCAGTTGCCATGGTACAATATCAGTGTCTGAGTATTCTGGTCACAGTTACAGACACAGAACACATTTCATAGGGTTGTGGTCATGACTGGAGGATGTCATTAAAAGTCAGACTAAGAATCTGGCATGCGACACCTGTTCTGTGAGAACAAGTTCACATGGCATGCACCTTTCTTTCCATCAACCCTTGCTGGAAAGTGGTCTGTTGCTAGAAGATGAACTAACTATTTTCTTATGAGATGGTTCTTTTGGAGAGCACCAGTAGACATGAGTGGCATATTTTTAGACTAGAAATAGCTTGTTAGCTTTAGTGTATGTCTCCCAGCATAATTTAATGAGTCAGAAAATAAAGAGAAAATATTTCTATCCTAAAAAAATCTGGACTAGAGTTCTAATCCTGTTTCTCTTCCCCTTTATCTTTCTGATCACAGTCCAGTGAGATCACTCCATCTCCCGTTTCTTCACTCGTAAGTGAAGGAGAACTGGTACCTGTCTCAAAGGATTGTTTTGAAGATTCAAGATGTTAATGCATATTGAGAGCTCAGTTCAGTCATTTAGCAAATGTTGTCTGAGTACTGGCCTTCTACCGTATGCTAAGTCCTCCCAGCAGAGAAAGGGGAAAGAAGGAGACACACACACACAGAGAGAGAGAGAGAGAGGGGGGGGGAAAAGAAGCGGGAGGACGGAAAGGAGGGGGGAGAGAGAGAGGGAAGGAAGGAAGGAAGGAAGGAAGGAAGGAAGGAAGGAAGGAAGGAAGGAAGGGAAGGGAAAGGAAGGAAAGGGGTTTAGCGTGAGGAAATTCTACTCTGGGAGGAGGAACAGAAGCAAATTACACAAACAAGTATAATGTACAGCATTAAGTTATAAGTTCTAGAAAGAAGAAAGAAAACAGAGCAAAGGGGGAGGAAATGAAGTTTATGGAAGAGAGCTGAAGTTTAGATAGGACCGATTGGAATAAAGCCTTGAACAGGGTGGTGCCTGGTATAGGTAAATATTTGGTGAGATTTAGGCACTCTGTTAGCTTGTGTTTTTACCCTATTTCTCTGGAGTTGGAAGACGCTGATTTGCGATGATGATTTGGACTTGCCACACTCGAAGCTTGTAATGAGATTTTATTGTCACTCATGTTTTTCATTGTGTCACTGATTGCCACAATTTCTTTTTCTGTCTCACTCCTTATGCAAATCTGAGCACATTTGAAGTTTCTTTTCTATAAATGCATATCATTATTGCTGGGGTGACCATGCTATCAAAGGACCCACAAAACACTCACCTTTGCCTCTTTCCTAAGGACTCATTCTCCATAAAGGGGTTCCTTTGTTTCCCAGGATTGTTTCTCATCAGCTGTTAAATGACATAAAAGGGTGTCATGTTCCAAGTGGTGTGTGTGGACTCACTTGTTCAAATATGGTTAGTACTGCTAGTATGATTTGTGTGGCATGCTACAGGGTGAGGATTTTAGACTAAATAGAAGTTGACATTGCAAATGACAACAAATCCTGGAGAGAAATATTCAGTGTCATAAAGGAATTTCCGGAGGCATCATCATCCCTGACTTCAAGCTCTATTATAGAGATATAGTAATAAAAGTGGCTTGGTATTGGCATAAAAACCAACATGTGGATCAATGAAATTGAATTGAAGACCCTGACATTAATACACACACCTATGAACACGTGATTTTTGATGAAGAAGCCAAAATTGTACAATGGAAAAAAGAAAGCATCTTCAAAAAATGGTGCTGGCATAAACAGATGTCAACATGCATGTAGAAGAATACAAAGAGTCGGGCAGTGGTGGCGCACGCCTTTAATCCCAGCACTTGGGAGGCAGAGGCAGGCGGATCTCTGTGAGTTCGAGGCCAGCCTGGTCTCCAAAGCGAGTTCCAGGAAAGGCGCAAAGTTACACAGAGAAACCCTGTCTCAAAAAAAAAGAAGAAGAAGAATACAAAGAGATCCATATCTATCACCATGCACAAAGCTCAAGTCCAAATGAATCAAAGACCTCAACATAAACCCAGTTACACCGAACCTGACAGAAGATAAAATGGGAAGGAGCCTTGAATGCATTGGCACAGAAGACCACTTCCTAAATATAACACCAGTAGCACAGAAACTGAGTGAAACAATTAATAAACGAGACGTCCTGAAACTGAAAAGCTTCTATAAGGCAAAGGACATAGTAAAGAAGACAAAATGGCAGCCTACAGAATGGGAAAGATCTTCACCAAGCCCACATCTGTCAGAGGTCTGATCTCCAAAATATATATAGAACTCAAGAAACTAGACATCAAAATACCAAATAATCCAATTAAAAAATGGGGTACAGATCTAAATATAGAATTCTCAACAGAAGAATCTCAAATGGCTGAAAGACATTTAAGGAACTGCTCAGCATCCTTAGCCCTCAGGTAAATGCAAATCACAACGATTCTGAAATACCATCTTACACCTGTCAGAATAGCTAAGACCAAAAATTGATGACAGCTTATGTTGGAGAAGATGTAGAGTAAGGGAAACACTCCTCCACTGCTGCTGGGAATGCAAACTTGTACAGCCACTTTGGAAAGCAGTATGGCAGCTTCTCAGAAAATTGGGAATCAATCTACCTCAAGGCCCAGCAATACCACCCTTGGGTATATAGCCAAAAGATGTTCAATCATACCACGAGGACACTTGCTCAACTATGTTCATAGCAACATTATTCGTAACAACCAGAACCTGGAAACAATCTAGATACCCCTCAACTGAAGAATAGATAAAGAAAATGTGGCACATTTACACAATGGAGTATTACTCAGCTGTAAAAACAATGGCATCATGAAATTTGCAGGCAAATGGATGGAACTAGAAAAAAAAATCATCCTTAATGAGACCCAGACGCAGAAAGACAAACACGGTATGTACTCACTCATAAGCAGATATTAGATGTAAAGCAAAGGATAAGCAGGCTACAATCTGCAACCCCAGAGAAGCTAGGTAACAAGGAGGACTCTAAGAGGGACAGGCATGGATCACCTAGGAAGGGGAAATAGGTAAGTAAGATCTCCTGGGTAAACTGGGAGAGGGGAAAAGAGGAGGGGATGGGGGATGGGAACATGAGGGATCCAGTTGGCCAAGCTGGGGGAAGGATGGAGAGGGAGAGCAGAGGGGGCCATTATGGGGTCAGGGAGAAGCCTGGTGCTAGGGAAATTCCCAGGAATCCACAAGGATGACCCCAGCTAAGACTCCCAGTAATAATAGCAGAGAGGATGCCTGAATTGGCCTTCCCCTGTAATCAGATTGGTGACTACCCTAATTGTCATCATAGAACCTTCATCCAGTAACTGATGGAAGCAGATGCAGAGATCCACAGTCAAGCACTGGGCCAAGCTCCTGGAGTCCAGTTGAAGAGAGGGAGGAGGGATTACAAGAGCAAAGGGGTCAAGATCAGGATGGGGAAACCCACAGAGACAGCTGACCAGAGCTAGTGGGAGCTCACAGACTCTGGAGGGAGCCTGCATGGGACCAAACTAGGCGCTCTGAATGTGAGTGACAGTTATGTGGCTTGATCTGTTTGTGGGGCCCCTGGCAGTGAGACCAGGGTTTATCCTTAGTGCATTAACTGGCTTTTTGGAGCCCATTCCCTATGGTGGGATACCTTGCTCAGTGTTGATGCAGAGGGGAGGGGCTTGGTCCTGACTCAATTTGATATGCCAGACTTTGTTGACTCCCCAAGGGAGGCCTTACCCTCTCTGAGGAATGGATGCGGAGGTGGGCGCGTGAGAGTGAGAGAAGAGGAGGGAGGGAGAACTGCAGTTGATATGTAAAATGAAAACAATTTAAATACAAAAAGAAATATTCAGTGTCAATATACCTGTTTATTGAACTAAGGTTGTATGTGAGGGGCTGGGATACACTAGAAACAGGTGCCCATATTCATGACCCAGGTTTCT